>JAZHYW010006418.1:0-30635 GCA_037355805.1 Ixodes ricinus
CCACCAGGATCCGGCACATTGACGCTTATCGCGACGATTAGTTTCGCATGCTTCGGCCACCAATGCCATTGCTGTCGCATTGAACCATATGTGTTAAGAAACAAGTAGGTATTCTTAATAATTAATACACTACTTTTCTAGGATTGGCTTCCGTCGTTTCCGCTCTGCCTTTTCTGGTCCCATGGCATGCAGCAGTCGCACCGATACCCGGCCAGGTAGCATACCAAGGCTGCGATCGGATTTAAACTATTTGTAACTCTGTCACAGAGCCGCTGCGACAGTGCGACCGCGATTTATTCATATGTGCACATTACAAGTGCACATATAGCCACAGGATCAGGAGGTCAGCCGCTCGCTCGATCTTCCCAAATGCCATTATGCTAGAGTCGCGAGTGAACATATTCACGTAGAACCCGACTTTTTAATCTTGAACGACCGGGGTACGATTCACTATCGGACCCTATTAATTCTGAGAGCTGCTTTTGTCATCCTCTCTTTTTTCTTTTGGAAATAGGGTCTTATTGTTGACCCCCACTGTCCCCGGCTATCTACACACCCTACCCTAATCAACTCTTTTCGACAGTTCGACAAACGGGCACTTTCGCCCCATTCTCCATTCTGCAAATTGGCCTAGGGCGAATTGCCCTATTCGACGAATTGTCCTTCTTCCAGTTGTCCAGAGACCAATGGAATTTCGACAAATTGGCCGGATTCGCGGTGCAATACGCTTCCCCTACAAGAATAGAAAGCCACGTGGAACGATCTATTGTTATATTCACACAGGATCCAGGCTATTGGTACATCCGGGTGTGAATCTTCTGCTGCACGTCGAGGTGGATGCGTTCGCGTTCTTTATCAGCAGTTAAGTTCCCACGTACCCAGACGTCATCAACTAGCTCGACAGGATCGCGAGCTTTGGAGTGCTTCCAGGAGCCAGTTAAATTACACGGGCTTCTGAAAACCCCTATGCATGTCACATGAAAAAAACAACTGCGTACTGCGTGATTCCAGTAGTATCGCTCTATTCTGTGACATACAAACCTACTGGCAGGGGATGCATGCGTATGTAAACTACTGACAACTGCAGTGTACAGTGAGTTGTCAGTTCCAAAGATAAACGAACAAAAAGTCCAATTCACACAACTGTTCTGCATTTGCTCATGAATTGTCGGGTCACACCCCAACCACCCTCATGCATTTATAGGCGCGTTATATGTGGATTTTTTAAAAGATATCTATATTATTATTTTTTATTAGTGGGAAATCACGCTTGCGCAAACTGCTGATCCCTCGCACCAACAGCTCCCAAAGCTCCTTTCAAACATTTAAATATTCACTCTGCGCATAGTCAGTGGCGCTGGCGGGCGGTCATGTGCTTACAGTGCGGGTCTCCGTACGCAGCTCATCTAGAGATCGAAACGGGCAGAAATGAGGGCTGAACTAGAAATTCCTGGGATCTGAAGACGTACTCCAATGGCGCTGCACTCGAACACCCGGACACTGCAGCCCTATTATATATTTCAAATTGTCTGACCTATGTCATCAAAACATTCGAAACATTTCAACTGTCATTATCAAATAACCGTTTTGCGTCGTACAGTCAATACCTTTAACCGATGGGTATATAGCTGCGCATCGGCACTCAGCGAACTAACCGTCATGCCCTCCTTTAGATGAAATTATAGTATTTGTGTCTGCTCTATGTTTCTCTGTCGGTCCGTCAACTTCAGCTTCAGTGGCACATTTTAGTATGACGAAAATACGGCAATGCCTGCAGGAACACGGAATAAATACACACGCAAGTCTATATTTAACGAGACAAATTATTCTAGCACGTGACAGGCGCAGACGGAATGTCCAACGTGCCTGATTGTCCAACGAGACGAAAGATCCAATCGAGACAGAATGTACAACGAGACTGAATGTCCATCGAGACGAAAGATCCAATCGAGACGGAATGTACAACGAGCCTGAATGTCCAACGAGATGAAAGATCCAACCGAGACGGAATGTCCAACGCGCCTGAATGTCCAACGTGCCTGAATATCCATTATTGGATCTTTCGTCTCGTTGGACATTCTGGCTCGTTGGACATTCCGTCTCGTAATCCTTCTTGTACTGTTTGGTACAATGCGCGGTTTGTGAGTTGAGGAGGAAAACTAAACAGAAAAATTCTAAAAATCTTTTCATGACCCTCTTAACTGAAGAAACTAAGCTTCTTGGACTGGGTATCTCATGCTTTTATGATGAACTTAAAATTAAACTAAGGAGGCTTTGTATTTGAGTAAAAGCACTTAAATCGTCTTAATTCGGCCTCCAGAATCACGAATAATGAAAATTTTTTTTTTCAATTTGGTCCCGCGCATTTTTAGCGCCTATTAAACGCATGCACGCTACTGTTGCCATTTTCAAAAATGGGAGAAAAAGACGTCAGATCCTTCTATGACAAAACGACTGGTCGATTTTTTTGTTATTTTGCTTTATCTTACATTTTCGAAAAAGAAGGAGCGTGATACTCAGATTCAAAGGATATAGATACTCTAAAATTTCATTGATAACTTGTTTTTTTTTTCTTCAGAATTTCTGCGATTTTTTTAAAATCCAGTTGAGATAATCGACAACGATATCAGAACCAATGCCTAATAATCTCACGGCTTTATTTCTAAATTAGGATTATTTAAAATTCTCTTAAAATGTTCAAATAATCGGAAAAGACCATTAGAAAAGGGGAAGCCCATTTATATCTAAAGTGTTCGCCGTGCCAAAGAGACGCAGGAGAAGAAAGAGCACCGTTTGGCTAGGGACCGAGAAGTAACGTGTCCTCGTTCTGCTAAGAACAAGATCGGGCTGAAAGAGGGAATGAAATTCGTCTCAATTTAACGAGCGAAATACGTTCTTAATTCACATAAAGAAACATCGAAATGCGAAAGCATTTGGATGTCGCCATGAGAGACAGAGAATAAAATAAGCAGTCCTACGTTAATCCGTAGTACAGTCACAGCGATTGGTGCTACACGCCACGGCAAAGTCGTTCGGTAACGGTGTCGCGGAACGTCAGAACGCCCAGCTCTGGTTGAAATTATTGGTGGGAAGACCTAAAGCTAGCCTCCTGCTTCCTTTGTCTCCACTGCTCTTGATGAACGCGTTATAAAGTGAGGGCGACACAAGCGCAACAAAACTATTCTGTATTCCACGTGCGAGCCGTCGGAAAGATGGCTGCTCTGACTCGCCGCCTGCGACAGTTCGAGATCCACGCTTCCGACGAATCGTTCCGTTCAGCTTCTTCCAGCTTCGGGTATACCTCTGCTGGATTGATGGATGGATGCTAATGGCTGTATTTTTAACGGGCGGTAGCTTGAGCCACCTAGCGTGGAAACCTAAGCTATTGCCCTCGCCCATGGTAGTTTTTCTGACTCTAAAACAATCGCAATATTTTTATTTATTATATTCCATTAAAGTGTGCATGTGTGAAGATTTTACCTGAGGTTACATTTTTGCTCAAAGTCACCCAATCATGATGAACCGCAGCGGGCCTTATAAGTCATTCTAGTGAAGCGAGCACGGCGTACAAATCACGTGACTACGCACCCGGCGCATTGCTGCGCCTCTCACTAAGTTCACGTAACACTCACACGGCATCGGAATGACTCGAAGCGTCCGCTGCTGTCCGTCGTAAGGTGAAACGGAGTCTGTTTTGGTCTCGACGGCCTCGGTCGGTCCCACAAGGCCGGCTTGCAATAGACGCGCGACATCAGAAGCTCGTTCTGTGCGAGCGGGAAAACTCCATCGAACTGTTGCCTTCACTTCACGACGACGACTCGCGTTACGCACTGCTTACTTACATCCGCGTCCCAGGTCTCCCTCTTCCGATCGGGCCAACCTTCACGTGACACCATGACATTCGCGCTATCAGTGCTGCCATTAGCTGCCGCCCTCCGACAGTCGGACGGCGGTGCGGCGAATATATATACTCTGTTTCACAATAACTTGACGAACTGTGAAGGCTGCGGCCTCCGTGACCCAATAAGGGCGCCGGAGGAAGGCACGTGATAACACTCCATGGTTGAGGCCATGGTGGCCCCGTTACCACCATAGCTACAGCGCCTTCCGCGACAAAAAGTAGTTCTAGGCTTCTTTTTTCTTCTTTTAACGGCAATAGAACACGCGCGATTCCATCTCTAACCAGAAAACCTTAAAACTCCGATATAAATAATTCCAAAGTTAAGACTTTCAATTATATCTAAGGCCACGGTGCCACTGAATGTGGCAGTTTAGACACTTTTTGGCAAGTCATTATTCATCTTCTTTTGAATACTTTCTTGTGGGATTGATGTCGTTCCAAAGGCAAAGAAATCCTCTTTCATTTCATATCATGTATGTATTGGTTTATAGTGCTCATGCGCATTTGTAACGTTGCGAATATGATGGCGCGGACCCTCACCTGCTCCGCTGGTTCATGTTTCGTGAAGAATCTATTAAAGATAACACGGTTCCAATCAGAGTGTCGAACCGAAATTTTTATCGGTTCGGTTCCGGTTCGGGTTCACGGATTTTGGTTCAGCTCCGGTTCAGTTCCGGGGAGCGAAAAATAACGGTTCGAACCGGTTTGAACCGGTTCGAACCGGTTTGAACCGCTAAACTGAGAGTATATTTTTCGCGTTCGTTTGGCAATAGGCACTTTTTCAAGAGTGAAACTAGTAACTATATAGCTTTTTATCATTTGTTGAATCCACTTTTTTTTTCAGGTACCAAAAATAAATTGCGTTGTTTAATTTCGATGAAACAGTAAATGAACAGCTAGATTAACATATATGACTCAACATCTATTTCTTTTTACCTCAGTCGCACATATATTACCTGAATCTAAAGGTTATCAGTCTCATCGGTCGTCTGAAATGCGCGTGATTAGTAAACCTTTGCGTTGCAATATTAAAAGTCAAGTCCTACTGTGCTCTTGTACTGAGAAATTAGATAGTGCATACAATCATGAAATGGGCACGTTCTCGCCATATATATTTTGAAATCTAGATTATAAACTACGTTTCACAATATATATGATGACGATGCAACTGAGCTTAAATCAATAAGATTTTCAAAATGTCAGGAGAGTTTTAGGACAAACCCTTTCAGTCTACCTTTTATAGAAACTCTAAGCGGCAAGCACAACGCTTGCTTTCCTGACCAGTATTGTTTAAACTCAGCGCCGTGATGCAGGCGAATAATAATGCAGAAAAGAGTGACCTTCGTATTCAGTTCGGATATGACCTAAAATAGAGCGCATTGAAGTGCACCTATTCGACATAGCTTGGCGTTTGATGTTTGTTTTTGACAAGATGCCGGTCAATTCAATTTGTAAATAAGCATCACCCTTGCTAATTGGTGATTTTTTGTTATATACAACAAAGGGGTATTTCATAGTCTACTTGAAATTACAGCTACTTAATTGGTCACTTTCTGACGTGCGCAATCGTCATAGTTCTGCCACGCGCCACTGTGTATGCACTTTGTTTTCATCCAGCCCACAGACACATAAAATGGTTGTTCATCAAATAAAAAAGCAACAGACTTCTATATGTTTCAGAAGTTGAATATGCGTCAGGAACACAAGTTATTTAAATCAGCCTCAAAATAAAAAAAACAAAAACATAAGTTTCTTCCAAATCACTTATACACGTGCCTCTCGAGGATAAAAACGCCGGAAAAAATTTGCAGAGCATATTTCAGATAATTTGTAGGTGCCTTAACTTATGATATATATCTTTATGGTGATAGGCCGTTTATTTATGTTGTCAAGTCTTCAGGTAGTAAGAAAATATTTGTTATTGTCATAAATAAATTTGACTGTATGAAGTTCACATAACCGCTTCAGACCGACACGGGAGGACGATACTCAAAAATACGCCATCTGTTGAGTCTGCGGAACGTGCTTATTTGTTCGCTGTTTGGCAGTGTGAAACACCAGGTCGTGGGGTATGCCAAAAAGAACTGTGTGCTCACGTTATAGATTGAGTTAAGGCAAATGCACGAAATGTGCGGGAGAGAGATAATAAATTATATTCTTCTAAATAATTCCATACACGACGCCTTACTGCAAAAAGAACTATATAGGGATGGATGTTTTAAACGTAAACACGTTTGACGGAACTCCGTCTGGTTCGGTCAAAAAGTTGACAAATACAGACCTACACAAACCAAGTCCTAAACATTTAGTGGCCCGACGTTTCAATAGGTCGGGCTCAATAGGTCGACAGCCACTTAACCATCGCCGTTTGTCAACGGACTAGGGCAGTTGAAGAAGAAAAAGTGAGTGAAGCAAACGACACACAGTAGATAGAAAAGAAGCTGCTGCTCTCCACATGCAAATAGTCGCCCTTGATAAAAAAAAATCGGTTTTGAAACGTTGGACTTTTTACTGTTCAGGACTTGGCTGGTTATGGTGCGTATTTCTCTAGTAGAGATGCGTGTAATGATGTTCCTAATTACACATAAATATCGCAAAGAACAGACAATACATTTCTAATTTAAATCACATTAGGACATCGGATTGCACGAGCTCGAAACTTCGCAGAATACTGTCTTGGGAGGCTAAAGCGATATTTGGTTTTACGGGCAATTGTTTTGTGGCCTGATTTTACAACTCCGTGCTTTATCAGTTATGCGCGCTCTAACATTTTATGAGGCTGCAGCATATCATCGCGAGACTGCTATATATACTGCACAACTTTACAATTTGGACATCCCCTTTGCTATACTTTGTTTCAGCTTAAAGGGGCATTGCAAAGGGCCGAAGAAAAGCAAATGCTGCTTCGAGCGGCGTGCCTATCAGTGTCAAACATGAGCGTTCAGTGACGACATTGGTCTAGAACGTCGGATAATGATGACATAGAATTCTAAAGGTAGAACTGGCTAAATAGGCGCAAAGTACCTCTTTTGATTCTTTCAAGCACGTGACTCTCACTCATATATTTGCTTGGAACACCCGTAAATTGGTGGGGCGCTCACATCTTCATAACTGGATGTTAATTTCCAACACCTAGGAAGATCGCGCATGGTTGTTTCACGCTCTTGTCGTTTAGGTTCTCTATTGGCTCAGACCAATAACGTCATCAACAAAATAAAATGCTCTCAAAATTCTAAACCTCTTTCAGCTATTATGTTCAAAATACGCCAGATTTCTTGTTTATTTTATGTTTAATGTGTTGCTAGAGTCCCAGCCACTAATTCGAGCGAAAGCAATGCAAATAAAAAACAAAAAATGGCCAGAAACGCTCTGCATGGCCCCTTCAAGTCCAGATGCAGCCTATGCTACAAACAAACACTAAGATTTTGGCTAGGTACAAAGATAAAGTGTCGCGAGAATTACACCAGGCATATGGAATTAGGACCAGGAAGAAGAAATGTATAAGTGACACGTCTTTATCTTTATCTACAAATGTGTATGAATTTTCGAAACGCGGGCTCAGCAGATAGGGTAAACAGGGTTTTTGTGGCTATATAACATGTGAAGTTTCAATAAACTGCAGTTGAGAGTGCGCCTTGTCCTGTTTTCCTTCGTCTGTGTGCCTGTATTTTTTCGGCGCTTTTTATTTGCAATGAACCAACTGGCCCAAATCTCCACTTTACTATGCTACAAGCACGAGCCTTTGGTCCTGACCACTTGCACTGCAGGAGCGCGCGTGCTTGAACGCTGAAAGCCCGGAGCTCGCTTTTTAGTTTCTGATATGCTCACACTTAAAGTGAAAAGAAGTATTGTGTTGAGAACATCACATTTTAACAGAAAACTGAACTGTTTAACATGGTTTGCACGTGACATCACCGCACTATATGCGAGTGGTCAGAGATTTCTTTTTGCTGAGAAAATCAAATGCCGAGGTGCAAAATGCACACTGCAGGAGGTTCGCGCTCTGTGCAATTCATGTATTCAGTAACAAAAATTATTCTTTCTTGGTGCAGCGTCGTGAGGAACGGCGCGAGCGTCTGGCACCCCGAAAACGCGCTTTCTGGCAGGGGTGATTTCGCAAACGAAGTAGTTTTGCGGGATCACGCTGTCTGCTCGGTGCCGAAGATGCGGAGCAGAGGAACCTTTACAACACAAAGAAATTTTAAACGCCCCCCCCCCCCTTTTTTTTTAGGTTCTTGAAGGGAGTCCCCCCTACTTCTGGGGGACTCCCTTCTTTGTTTGGGGGTGCCAATTCGACAATTATATTACTGTCATTAATTTTGCAGTAATTCTCCATTTTTTTCTTTAATTTTTGCATCCAAAAACTGTGAAGGTTAAACAAAACTGCGAGAATTTGAGCGGCTGCCGACTTCGGCTGTCTGTCAAAGGCCACTAGAATCTTTCTTATCAGGTATCCCTGCCGTACACACTTGTAGTTCTATTTATCGTCAGATTAATAAGCCATATTCAGTCTTTTCAATGATTTTATTCTCGGGGACAACTTTCTCAGACAGTTCAGCAACAACGAAGACATGTTTGAGTGCCTCAATGATGTGTACATGTAAAATAGTTCATGTAACAATTTTCGTACTTCAGTAAATACCGCTAAGAGCTAATACCTGACGTTGATAGCTTGCAAAAACACGCATTAGTTTTCCTCTCTGCTCAATGGCAGACGCAGAAAAAATAAAGGAAAGAAACAGGTTTCCTATCCTCAACTCGCTAATAGAACAGGCGGCAATGTGATCTGACGCTAATTGTATGCCGCCAGTGTTCACCATAGTCATGCGCTGGGGCTGGCAAAGAATAAAGCATGGGTTGAGATTTAGGCTTTATTAGAGTTCGGTTATTCTCATTTTCGACTGAACACGAGCCAACACGAATGTTTGGCGATGCTGATTGTCAAGAACCCGAGCACCCAGCTCAGGCTCATGACAACCGAGTACGTCACGGTGTCGCATGACTCGCGGTGAAAAGTCGTGATGGCTAATGCCCCTGAATAAAAAAAGCTAGCGACATCTTCTCCCTCCTCCTTTGACGCGCACACCTTTTATCTAATTATGTTTTGCTTTTTTACCCCCGCGCGTCGACTGTAGCGCCGCCTGGTTTAGCCCAAGATAGCACACGGCCTTCCTATACTTGAGTCAGAGCGCAGACAAAGGCTGAAAGACACGCAAATAATTACACACGAGCTAAAGCGCACTGTCACGGTCTACCAGCCTCGAAGGATGTGCTCAAGGAAAGACGATGAAAGCCGGGACGTTGCACAGTCGGTGTAATTTGATTGGCGACATGAGCTCATAGCATGCACTGCACTCCGACAGCATAGGCATTCCTTCTCCCTCCTCCTCTGATGCGCACACCTTTTATCTTTATGTTTCGCTTTTCTAAACCCGCGCGTCGACGGTAGCGCCGCCTGGTCTGGCCCAAGATAGCTGGCGTCATTCTTTAAAGGATGTCGCTACTTTTCTGTATAAATGGGCTTTAGTGATGGCATGTGACGTCACGACGTCAACAAAGCTAATACATCTATATTCCGTTGCAACTCAAGAAGGTACGGCGAGGGAAAAGAAGGCCGGGGAGGAAGAAGCAGACGGAACGTCGGAGAAGAGGGTGTGAAATTGACGTTCTGAATTTAACTTGACTTGGACGCGGTGAGTAATCTACGCCACGGGGCCACGTGACGTGACATTATTTGACAGCATGTCTTGAAACCATGACGTCACGTGACACACGATTAATCGTAGTGTCAATACAAAAGCGCCACAAAAACCTACAATTTCTTATACATTGCAATTCGGTTTATGACAATTTGATCACTACATAGAAATGCAGCTGCCGATTTTTACTTCTCCAACGCTCATTTTGTAATAAAAAAATTACCGTGAACCGTTTTGAACCGGTTACCGTTATATTTTTTCCGGTTCAGTTCCGGTTCAGTTCCAAGATGGCGGCGAAGATTTCGGTTCGGTTCAGTTCCGGTTCGGCTAAAAATAACGGTTCTGTTCCGGTTTTCGGTTCGGTTCGGTTCCGGTTCGACACTCTGGTTCCAATAGAGCAGTTTTGTTAAGATGATGTCGGAGGAGAATGTAACGATATACTTTTTTTGGTATTTACACTACTTTGTTTTGTTCATCTCTCCAAATATTGCCATAAAATTGCAATTTTTCAGCACAAATATGTTTTTAATGACATGCGCTAGGGCAATGAAATTAGCTACAGATGTGCTTATAATTGGTAATACGCAACAAAACAATTTAATGTTCTGCAATATTTTTGTTTAGATATTCTATATCAAACGTAGCACTTTTTTGTGCTTCGAGTCACGGTGCTTCAAATGCCGCTGAGGAAATAATTAAACTATGATAAAATATTTTATAACATTTAGAACTACAATGGTTGCCAAAGAAGTGGACGATGGCTTTTTTTTCAATATCAAAATCACAAAGCTCCAGGAGCCCTTCAAACTTACCTGTCTTTGACGCACAACTTTCATGGACATCAAATAAATTTATTGGCATCAAATAACATTTATTGCACGGAATAGATACACATTGCGATGTATTAGATTTTCACAATGATCTTGCTTTGGTTTCTTGATAGGCGTAGAGCTTAGTGATTTTTAAATAAATTAAAAACTCTTTGGGTGTTTTATTTCACTACCGGCCGGATGGCAGACAAAACTGCTGATTTGTAATGTTCAAGAAATTTTCGAAGGCGGCGTTTCCGTCTGTATCATCATCAATGTCCGTGTCTTTTTACCTTTACATAACGAAAATATGTTGGAAGATTTACTATGTACAAATGAATGGTTTAAGTACTGGGTCAGGTTAATAAATCTAAGATAAATAATTACACAAGCGTAGTGTGATATAATGTGTTCATTATTCGATATGATTGAAATTGATAAACAATAAAGACGAAAAGGGAAATAATACACCCGAGTTCACTTCGTGCCTAGAGCCACTAAACGAGCTGCGCTTGGTGTATCGGCACTCCGTTCCCCAACATTGTTGTGATAGCCGCCATTTTGAGTCTTGTGCAGAGCAAACAAGGCCATGATGGGAACGTGATGGTGCTCGAGCCATACCACCGTGAACCAATATTCTGGCCACCCCATGGGCACGGCCGCTTGATAACGACTCCCCTTGGGAGCGGCCTGCCGTATGCCTCGCGCCGCCGGTGAGAGCGATAGTACTACATTCTTTAGCCGCCCGGCGCGGCCTGGTGTGGCGTTTTAGATTGTTTTTCGTGAAGCGGCAAGTCTCATTTGAAACGAGTGCCAGATTGCATGAATGATGTGACAAATCTGTGTCGAATAAAAGCACATGATTCTTTCTGCGAGGAGCTCACTCAGCTGCAGGGTGCGCGTTAGAGCCGCTTTCAGCTGGCAGTATGAGCGAATTGTCGTTTTCTTGTTCCCGTGCCCGTTTCTATTACCACTGTAATATATGAGTTATAGTTGGATATAGCTAGGCCGTATAATTGCCGATTTTAACCGATGCTCGAGCACGCTCGAGCTGTGCCTTTATTTTGTGAGGGACAATAAGAAACGGATTCCTCGTGCATAACTTCTGCAATATAAACTTCATTGTTCACGAACAGATCAAGGGAGTCATATAGTTCGCAAGCGGAATACCTTTCGGGAAAGAGGCTTCCGCGAAAGTCTCAATATATTTTCTAGAGAGCTGTTTAGGTCACCAGCCGAGTTAGCCAGAAGAGGTCTGAGGAGCTTCCCGAGAAAGAGCTCGCAGAGTTCTTAGCTGTGGTACCGGTCTCTGCAGTTAGTACACCACATCAGCGGGCAGTCCATAAGGTGTGGAAGCTCAGTGCTCGAGAGAACCTTGCCAATTCGTCCAGAACGACGAATCTCTGCCGACCGTAGAGCCCTCTCGACAAAGGTGCAGACGAGCTTGCACGGCCAGACAGCTTCAGGTCGTGGATAGCTGAGTCCTCTGTGGTCAAGGCTAAACACGAACTCAGTTTCTCCGTCACGAGATTCATTTCCCTGAAGTTACAGCTTGCATTCAGGACACGCCACCTGCAAAGTTGAGCGGGTTCTACACATTAGCCTTCCTTGCTTCAATCAGCCTTGAAATTCGTCGGAGGTTTGTCGCAGTTTTTAATTCGCTCGTTCAGTCGTTTGGCTTGCATTTGAAGGCGGTGCGCGTTTTTCTTGGCATCTTCCATTAAACCTAGCGGTCAAATTGAATGACGTCTGACATTCTTCCGCTTCAAACTCTTTTGCAGGCAAGGTTCAATAGCCCAACACTCATCAACAGCTGGTCTTCTTTCAGCAGGGGACTGCATTTTGCGTTGTTGGCTTTTTCATTTCATTCATTTCATTTATTATACCCTCAGGGCCCGAAGGCATTACAGAGGGGGAGAGCAACAAGAAGGTTAATGCAAATAACATAATACATATTAGACACACTCAGTAATAAAGTAATTAGTAATTGTACTTTTAAAGAGCTCAGAGTCCGTGATGATGGCGATCGACCGGGGAAGGTGGTTCCACTCTGGGATGTACGGGGAACGAACGAGGAATAAAATGTGGTCGTGATAGAGTTAGGAATGCCCACCTTATGTTGATGATCAATACGGGAGGAAACATAGACAGGCCGAGCAATTATTTTGTCGCGCAGGAAAGAATTATGGTGATACATTTTATGGAATAGGGAAAGACGAGAAATTTTACGACGTAGTGATAAAGGTGGTAATGAGAGGGTTGTTTTCATAGAGGTGACGCTAGCGGTGCGGTGATAGTTTGTGAGGATGAAACGAGCGGATCTGTTCTGAACGGCTTCCAATGTAGATACGAGAGTGACTAGTTTGGGATCCCAGACAGAAGCTGCATATTCTAACTTGGGACGAATTAAAACTTTGTAAAGAGTTAATTTCAGTGAGACAGGGGCTAATGAAAAATTTCGCTTGATGTAACCTAACATGCGGTTAGCGTTAGCTGAAATATGCTGAATATGTGTTTTCCATGAAAGGTTAGAAGCTATATGAACGCCTAAATATTTGTACGAAGATACCGGTTCTAGATGAGCATTATTAAGGAAATAGTTAGGACAGTCCTGAGACTGGCGAGACACACGCATGACCTTGCATTTGTTAGTGTTAAGCTTCATGGAACATGAGTCAGACCAACAGTTAATAGCATTAATGTCTGATTGGAGTATACAGGTGTCATTATGATCGAGAATCTCACGGTAAAGTACACAGTCGTCAGCGAACAGAGACACGGATGAAGAGACATAAGTGGGGAGGTCGTTAATATAAATTAGGAATAGCAACGGTCCTAAAACTGTCCCTTGCGGAACCCCTGATGCAACCTCGACAAAAGAGGAGTTACTGTTATTCACAGTGACAAATTGAGACCGTTGAGTTAAAAAAGACTGTATCCATGCGATAACGTTATTGTCTATGTTAAGTTTGGAAAGTTTTAGGAGCAGAAGATTGTGAGAAACTTTGTCAAATGCTTTGGCGAAATCTAGGAAAATGCAGTCCGCCTGGGATCCTCGGTCCAGAATGTGATGTAGGTCATTTGTGAAAGATATTAGTTGGGTCTCACATGAAAATGTTTTTCGAAAACCGTGTTGGGCTTTTACCGCTCGTATGCGACGTGGACGCGTTAGGTGGCACACGAACAAGCGTTCTGCGCTTTTTGTACCTGCTGGTTGCATGTACAACGATACAATGGGAATTGAGTCGGCACCGCTGTTGGTCGCAGCAACTTCCGCTTCATTCCTACCTTGTAGTCCTCCGCCTTAAAGGCCTATACGTACAACCTAGGCTTTCTGCAGGGAAGATAATCCACATAGCGCTCCCCTCTCCTAAGCTGCGAGGGGGAGCCAGGTTGGGGCAAGGTAAAACGTGAAGAGAATATAGGAAAGGAGGTGACGGGCAAAAGTGGAAAGCGCGAAGTGTGCGTCGGCCTTTAAAATGAAGGGAGCACACGACGCTCCTGGAGCTTGGTTGCCACTGGCTGCCCTTCTCGCTGCTTCTTGCGAAATGTTCTTCAACCAGGCATCCCAAAATTTCTCTCTAGACGGAAGCTCGTCATAGCAGAGTTCCGGATCTCTCGCAGCATTTGACTTACAACGCGGCACGCAACAGTTTTTAGGCATCGCGTGCTCCGTAACCCATCTGCACACTTTAAAACTGTGCAGAGACAGACAAAAGGCGGCTGTCCACGTCTATTTTTCTCATCCGTCAGTGGTTATTGCCATGAAACTATAGAAACGAGCAAAAAAACAATCGAAAACACAAACCACACATGCGAGCACAGGGTAAAACTGCGATATTTTCTCCACGCAAACCGGTGTAAAGGTGGGACAAGCGATTTTTGCGGCCTTTTGCAACCGCGACAGCGCCTCGGTATCGGCGAAGCCAATGACGGGCAGATATTTTCTCTGGGTCGCGGAGCAAGAGCGCGTTGGGCGCCTTTTCTATACTCTTTTCACCTTATGATGTACCGCAGAAAAGGCTACAAGCGCGAGCTCCTTGCTCTATAGGGCACATCTCGGCGGCACAAGCTCTCGTGCGTTAAGAGTAGGTCCCAACGCTATGAGCTCGCGCTTCTAGCCTTGTCTGCGGTACAACATAAGGTGAAACGGAGTATAGCTTTCAGGTCACAAGACCACTCCCGATGTGCAGCGCCTCCACGGCAGATGGGAGAAGTTCTCCTCTCACGCGCGCTCTTTTGTTTTCAGAAAAAATCGGCAGGCCGCACCTATCGAGAGGCCGTGCCATGGGTGCGTGTCGCCATCTATTGGTTGAACTAACGCTCTGTTCAAGATGGCTGCCGTGGGACCGCAGCCTTAAAGGGATACTGAACCAAAGAATTTAGTTCCCATAATCATTGGCACACGTTTCTTCCACGAGCCAGCAGCCGCGGGTGTGCGCGAGCACACGTAACGAAAATGACGTCAGAGACCTCCATTCGCGCTTAAAGGATCTGTGCAACGATATTCAGTTGGAATGTTTTTCACTTTACACCAGCTTACTGGCACTGGTGGGACTCAAGGATACTCGCACGCAACGCCACTGGCCAAAAAACTCCTTTGTTGCGGTGTAATTTCAAGGACAAAAGCGATCATTTTCATTCAATCTCTCTTTTGCAAAATTTGATGACGTAACGTGGGGATCGCAGTACACCCATATGACGATATTTGAATGCGGTTCATAGATTGGACCCGAGCATTGCGTGGGCGCTCGATTTGGGCTCGCGTGATAATTACTAGCTCGAGAAGCATTCGGGTAGTAGCCCGTGTCCAATCGCTTCAACGACGACAATAGCCGAGCCATAACAATGTCTGGAACTCAGCGCGTGTCCTCTGCTTTGCCAACCGCAGCGCGTGGCTATGATCAACATTGGCGGCATATAATCTATTCCAGGTCACGTGGCCGCTTGTTCTGGCTGCGAGTTGAGGGGTGAACGCTGCTCGTTTTTCTTTAGTTTTTTCTGGGACTTCTATTGCGTGGGGTGAAAAACGAACGCGTGTTTCATAGGTCATTAACGTCAGGGATCCGTTCTAAGCGGTATTTGCGCAAAGTACAAAAATTGTTGCGTCGCCCCTTTAAGAGGACAGCGAAATGCATGGACTTCGGGCCAAAAAAGAATAAACACAGGCTTTTCACCTGTCCAAGTGAAAACTACGTGCTTGTAACACCAATTAATCGCTTACCTTTACTCCAGACACCATTGTGTAGATAAAAAACTTGTCTTTAATCCCCTTTGAGCCGAAGCCCATACATTTCACTGTCATCTTAACTGCGAAATGGAGGTCTTTGACGTCATTTTTGTTGCGTGTGCTCGCGCACATCGGCGGCTGCTGGCTCGTGGGATGATCATGCGCAACATATTATGGACATTAAATTCCTTGGTTCAGTTTCCCTTTAAAGAAATAAAGTGACGCCACATCTGTATCCACTCATGGTTTTTAAATCGAAAACATTAAATGTCCCATTGAGTGAAGCCGGCGAAAGACGGAACCTAAAATCCCATTGGTTGAGTGTAACGGCACCTAAATTCTTATTGGCTGCAACGCGTGATGTCAGACGCTTTGTCACGGAAGCCGGTGGGGCCACTGAAGGTCAAAGCGGAGGCGCCTGAGAAATAAAACGCAAATAAAAGCACAGCAACGCCGATGCATCGTCACGGAGACCGTCATGAAGCCGGCGGGGTTCGCCGCGCCTGCGCAGTAAGGATGGGTGATGTCATCACCGAAGCTCCGTGTGAAAAAAGGAAGACGCGACGCGCTGCTTCTAGGAATGCGCTGCGTGTAGGAATGCTACCGCATCCCTTCACCTAAGCAGTCTTAAGTGTCGAATTTTCGCCCCTTGTAGCAGCTTGGCCGGTGGATTTCGCCGGCGATCACAATTGTGGAATCGGCCATTTCCGCTCAAAACATCGCACTGTGTCCTGGCATTAGCACCAGTCACAGATTCGAGGCTAGATTGAGTGTATGGCTGTCTCGTAAACTGTTCCCGAAGTGTTTGGTAATCTAGCCGACGGATATGTTGCTGCGGTGGACGACGTCCAGCCGAAGTTGGTTGGTTTCGGAGCAGACGACTCTTGGCTAGAAGACGGAAGCCGGTTCCTCCGGGCCTCGCGCCTCGCATTTAGCCTAGTGACACAGATGATCCCATGACGTCGGGTTACGTTCCTCGCTCCGACGCTCTTATAGGGTTCCGGGGCCCATGCCTCCAGAGCTCACCAAGTTGTCATGAAACAGAGTATAGCAAGTTGGTCTTTCATGCCAAAGCTGGACGGAGTCCCCGTCACGCGCTCCGGTGCGGCCAAACCTGTCCTGTCCGGCGGTCGTTCCGTCAGTTCGCACGTCGGAGCGGAGAGTTTTGACGCGCATGTGTTTAGCGGTTAATGCGAAAGGCAAACGCCGGACGCCAGCGCTCTAATGCGTTTGACGGGTGGAGTGGAGGCAAAGAAAGCTAGCTTTGGGTCTATTCACTCATCATTCCAACCATGGTCGCTAGTCTCGTGGGACACACAGACTCTTTGCGTAATGACGTAAAGGGAGCAGGGGCTAAAAGAACGCCGTGAAGTTTCTTTTTTCCGCAAATACGAAGATACGCTCAACTTCGCGACGTTTTACCTTGGAGGGACCAAAAATCCCCACGGTCTTTATACACGATCTCAGACATTTCTGCAGTGCAGAGGAAAGCACGGACACCAGCGCCTGGGTTTAAAAAGAGCCTCCTCTGAGTGACTTCTCGTAAAACCGAAAGTATTCTACTGAGCTAGGCTCACGCACCCGTGCCTTTGTATTTACTGGAGGCATTTGTGAGATGGAGTATAGGCGCCGAACAAAAGCACGAGACAACGCGTGAAGGCGAGGACGAGAGGGCTAGCAAAGAAATTAGCGAGCTTTCGATCCGCTCACTCTGGGCTCTATAACCTTAAGTATTTTCAGAACGAACCCTCTCATGCATCACGTCCACACATGAGGACAGTTGTTTTTAGTTTTTTTTTCTCAACAGAATATGTTCTCATGCCTTGCCTTCCTGCATGGTGTCCTCAAATGAGGACAGACAAAGCTTTCCTAGACGGCCGACAGGTGGCAGCACTTGCCGGATCTCGCACAGAGGGCATCGTACCTCGTCTTCATTCATGGAGAAGCCATATGCAACAGTTCGTAAAAGTAATTATTTTTACTAGCAAAAATTTGTATGAAAATTGCAAGGAAAATTGTTTTCAGATTGTTCTAGACACGCTTTATGTATTAGCAATGAAAGCTTTGAGATAGTTTCTCCCCATTTTCCCTTTTGATGCCCGCTATATCTGTCCTCAAATAGGGACACCATGCAGGAACACTGCTGTGCTCTCATACCGCTTCGCGGGCTTTCCGGCATTTGCTCGCGAAAACTTTGAGCTACGCTTGCATATTTTGTCTTTCTAACTCTTCAGTGTCTTTAGGTGAATGAAAAGGTCTCGGCATAAGTCCTCTCCTCTGCAGCCGGTGAAAAAACGGGCCAAGCATGACGTTCCACTTGAGAAGAGGCTTGACGGTGGTGCACTTTAACCCAGAAAATGACTCTGAAGAATGCGCAGCGCTGTCGCAGTAAGAACTGTCGCAGCAAGACGCGGTAAACCTGTGGGCGTTGCGATGTTCCTCTCTGCCCTGAGTGCTTTGAAAAGTTTCAAGCCTCGTGAGATGTTCATTTTCGTATTTTTTAGCTGAGAGCTGTTTCTTTAGCATTGTGGAACAGAAATCAAACAGTATTAACCTGTTCTAGCCCGAATATACTCATTTTTTTGAATAAAATGACCATTGCACAAATACCAGAAATTGAATCACTTGACCACTGGAATGCACGTTGTCCTCAAATGAGGACATGTAAGTTCTGCTATTGTAAATAGGGTTGAATTTTTTTATACATTGTTTTACATCATTGGCGGTTCACATGAATGCCACAACACGGTATCAAATTCTTCTGACATAGTGATTATAATTCATGCATGAGAGGGTTAAAACCAGAGAACCAGTGCAGACTGACGGGCACGCGGTTAAAAATAAATTATAGGCATGTATCTTTTTTTTGCGCGCTAGCTGTGAGCGGTTTTTTTAGTTAAGGGTCATTCCATGCCAAAGGCCCCAGACGTTGCGCTCGACCCCTTCCGATTTCTAGAAAAAAAAAAGATCATGACCTTTTGCCGCAACGTTTGGAGCCATGCCCTGAAATATTTTTGGCGAAAATTTTTTTTTGATCACGTGAGCGCGGTTTTAACTTTTAAAAACAGCGTGAAACTATGCATCACTCAATAATTGATAAAAAATCAACTTTTCGGTGAAACACCCAACAATATTATTCTTAAATTTGCACGGCTTTCGACTTACAATGCAGTTGGGCTTGAAAGATTTTTTAATTTAAATATTTTTTAACTAAAAACTTGAAAAATTTAGCATTTTTTGTTATTTTATTAAAGAAATATCTAATTGCTCCCGGGACCTAATAGAACTTTTTACCGGCTGCCCTGCATGTATATAAACTATAAAACAATTTTAAAACCGCTCAATAAAATATCTCGCAGTAAAATAAAATCCTGAAGTTGCCAAAAAGTGCGTTTGGACGCATAAACAGCTGTTTATACCACCCTGAGGTGGTCCAAGTAAAAACACAAAATATGATAGGTTTCGAAGAACAAGGAATAATCGTTCGATTCTGAAAGATTAATCAGACTAATTTTTGTTCAAAGCGAGAAAACAATTTTTGAAGTTGAGCTCTCGCACCACAACTACAAACTTCTTAACGCCTCTTCTGCCGCACAGCACGCCACCTGCGGCGATAGCTGACACGATTAGGTCCAAAGAAAGAACGGAGTTTTCTGCCGCTTCCCCTTGTCCGTCTTCCCGGCTGCAAGGGAAGAAACGGCCGGTATCGTGTAATAATCGGAGGTGTTGCCAGCGCGTAGCAATAACAGGCTCGTTGTGCCATTTGTACCTGAGGGCGGCTCGAAACGTGATGCCTAATACGGGCGGCATCAATTGACTTCGACTTCTCCTAAAAGGGAAACGCGATAATAACGCCGCGAAATCTAGCTGTCACGCATACTGCGGTGAAAAAGCGGAATTATTCAGAGACGCAAGAATTTGCCGTTTCAAAGCCGATTTAAACACAAACGATGCGTGAGCCTCCAACTGAGCGCGCTCGTTAACACCACATCGCCTCGTCGTATGAGATTGCGCGTTCACGGGGCTTTTGTGTTGCGGTCTACCTCTGTCCTGACGTCGAGACGAGAGAGTGATTGCGATGTGCACGTAAGAAAAAGCTAGCTTACTAGTGGCTGCTCTTACCTGGCAGCGCTATGTATTTGCTGATATCAAGACAGTGGAAGCCCACAGGAGGACACAGCCGCGCAAAACGGTCAAGATAGGAAAAGCCATAAAGCAACAAGAGTAGAAAAAGCCTCTTCACACCAAGATGCACCCGACAACTCGAGGTCCTGCTTTCTACCTGCGTGCGCACACCGTGACGCCGTCGCACACTTTGTCGGGCTTCATTGTGGCGTGCTGTGCAGAGAAGAGGCGCAGAGAACGACGCCAGGTTGCGGCGCGAAAGCTCAACTTCAAAATGTTTTTTTCCTCTTTAGAACAAAATTACAGTCATTAAACTTTCAAGAATAAAAGGAAATACACTCTTTTGTAGAAGTAACCATGTTACGTATTTTTCTCTGGGCCACCTCAAAACAGAATTAACAGCTCTTTAAAGCGATACAGAATCGAAACTTGAAATATGGAGAAAACATCAAGAAATGAGTTCAATATGATCAGCTAAGCCTGTAATGAATAATCGCACGGTCGTATTTTGAGCAGATGGCTATACTTTTGGTTCTAAATGCCGGTATTTTGGCGAGCGCTTCAAAATCAGCCATCGAAGAGCGCGATGCATCTCGGGAGATCCGGCAGACGTCTTGACGTCATCATGCCTCGGAGGACCAAGCGTATTAAAGTGCCGAGTTTTGCCACTTGGAGGCGTCAACGCGTTACAATCTCGCTTTGTCGAAGTACCCAAGGGCCGTAGATATCGCGGAGCCGGCAGAGCGGTAGAGCGCAGATCCGCAGAGGTGTCAGAGCTGCCTCAGCTGCCTCAGCTGCCTTGAGTGTGCGATGGCGGGTCAACATGACGAGAGTGGTGGCAGCGGCAGTGGGTACGATGACATTAGCGAAGACGAAGACGTCAACAGTAGTGATGGGACGAATCACCGGAGATTCGGACAGATTCGGAGATTCGCCAGGTTCGTCGCTGGTTGCAGACGGCAGCGTGAACCTTGTCGTATACCTTGCGAATGCGGTCAGTTGTGTTGTTTTTTTTAGTTACTGTTGTTGCTTATAACCAGATTTCGTCTTGTTTACTTCAACGCGCCCAGGTCCAGCCGAGCTGATCGGTGTGGTTGGCGTAGGCCTAACCAATGCACGGTCTCGGTTTCTGCACGGTTTCGCGGTGATCGGTAAAATAAAATGTAGCGAAATGCTGTGTATTATTCATGCGGCGCAGCACGCAATAAATATATTTAGGCAAGGGAATGATTCGTCTCCTTCTCCAGAGCTGCGTAAGACGCGAGAGCGATTAAAAGTGTTGCTAGTCCCAACTTCGACCGCGTACCGGCACCGGCGAAGAAAAACGTCGTACTGTCGTTTCTCCGTCCTCGGCAGCAAGCTTTGTATACGTGAACTTTATTTGATGAAAAAGAAACAACACAGAAGTCTCCAACGCAACTTTATTGTTCAGAAACAAACATTCCAACGCAACTTTATTGTTCAGAAACAAACACTAATTCAGATATAATTAACTAGGAAGGTACAAATGCAGTACAGCTAGGAGACTGTGATAGTACGGCGCAAGGAGTTTTAGATTGTTTCCCGTGTTCCGATAACAATACCGCAGTGGACACACGTTGAAGATAATCGAATCGAACATAATCACTTGTGTGGGGACTGCTACTGGTGCTACTTTGACCGTAATTATGGGCACGAAATGTCCTTCTGCTGAACTGCACGTACGGCATCGATCTCTTGCGAGGGAGGGGGGAGGGGGGACTGCTGCGAACCACTGTGCTGCGAACCTCGGGCGAGCACGGTCGACGTCTTCGGTCTCCGGCAACCCCGAAGTACGAGAACGTGATCTTCGCGTAAACATCACCTCGCTCCGTCGACCCGCCGCTGCACCAGCGTCACGTCCGCCGAATTCCGCCGGGCTGGGGCGGCCACGCCAAGCCTGACGAGATCCACGAGGAACTTATCGCGCTTGCGTTCCGCCGCAAGGGCAGCCGCGGTGGTCACTGCCATGACCCCGCCAACAACGCCGGAGGTTCCTCGTGCCCAAGAAAGTCTCTTCAACCCACCTGCCCCACAACCGACTGTCGCCGAACCGCCCGGGCGATGAAAACATGCGCTTGAATTTCCACGTGCACCAAGCATGCCTA
This sequence comes from Ixodes ricinus, assembly GCA_037355805.1. Classification (NCBI taxonomy): domain Eukaryota; kingdom Metazoa; phylum Arthropoda; class Arachnida; order Ixodida; family Ixodidae; genus Ixodes; species Ixodes ricinus. The sequence continues at coordinate 21,891 of JAZHYW010006418.1, forward strand.
TTTTGGTCGTAATCCGGAACCGAAACCAATTTTCCCGCGATGTCTGGTTACCGTTCTCGAGAAACATCCGAAATCTTATAAACAATGCTGGAACATTTCATTCATTACTATGATATTATATTACAACAATATTTTGTGCACTTTGTAGAATTTAGTGAATTTAATATCACGAAAAGTTGAAACACACATAAACGTGATCTGGCAACCATGGCAACGCTCCGAATTCTTCCAAACTTTTCCACCAAGACGCCTCGGTATTGCGTTCAGGCCTAGGCAATCTATACCAGTGAATGGACATACCGCTCTGGCGCTGCTTTCAGAGGCACGTTGTCGTCACGACATTCCATTGAAGCTTCATACCCAACTACCAGGTGATTTTTGATTATCGTTTAATTCAATTTAAAATATGTTTGCTTGCGTTTTCTAGCGCAATATTTATGTTTCGGTGGTTCTACTGCTACCTGCGTCGTGTTGAAACAAAGAAATGAGCTCCACAATTCGGTTTCCGTACCTCTTTAAACGGCAAAACGCAATTTGGCACAAATTTAGTATCTTTTTTTTTTGTTTCTGCAAGATATTTAGTTGTACGGCCTGAAACCTTTTTTGTGTACAGTATACTTACAGGGCTGCCAATAAGAGTATTTACAGTCGCATCCAGCAAAGCCATAGTTTATAACGAAACTAAAAATATGCTAAAATGCTCATATATTCCTTATTTTTTAAAATTGCTTCGAGCATACCAAATTCCATGATTATGATCCTTATTAGATAGCAATCCAAATACCGTAGAAATTTTAAGCAAAAATATTCCAGTGTTCTGTAAAAAAATCTTACTTTTCATCAATTATTGAATGACTCGTAGTTCTACCCCCCTTTTACTAGTTCAAACCGCAATCACGCCCATGAAATTTGTTTTTTGACTCAAAATATGTTAAAGATGCAGCACAAACATTACGATGAAGAGCTATCAATTTTATTTTAGGAATCGGAGGTGGCCGTGGGACCTTTGGCATGGCATGGAGAAGTCCTCCTGATCCTTGAGGCCGCCCGTCGTTTAGGCATCGCGTTTCGAGCCGCCCTCGGGTACAACGGCACAACAGGTTTGCTATTGCAACGCGCTGGTGGCGCCTCCGATTATTACACGATGCCCGCCGTTTCTTCCCTTGCAGCCGGAAAGACGGACAAGGGGACGCGGCAGAAAACTCCAGTTCTTTCTTTAGACGTAATCGTGTCAGCTATCGTCGCAGGTGGCGTGCTGTGGGGCGAAGAGGCTTTAAGAAGCGACGCCGGGTTGTGGTGCGAGAGTTCAATTCCGAAAATTGTTTTCTCGCTTTGAACAGAAATTACTTTGATTAAGCTTTCCAGAATCAAAAGATTTTCGATTGTTCTTCCAAACCCACCACATTTTGCATTTTTATTAAACGCACCTCAGGGTGATATAAACGCCTGTTTACGCGTCAAAACGCACTTTTTGGCAACTTCGTGATTTTTTTTACTACGAAATATTTAATTGAGCTGTTTTAAAAAATTTTCTCACAGATTATATACCTGCAGGGTCGGCCAGTAAGTTATATTAGGTCCCGGAGCAATTAGATATTTTTAACAAAATAACAAGATGCTAAAATTCTCATTTTTTTGTTTTTTCAGAAATATTTAAATTACACAAAACTTCACAAGCCCAAACACATTGTAAATCGAAAGCTGTGCAAATTTAAGAAAAAATAGTGTTAGGTGTTTCACTAAAAAAGCTGACTTTTTCAGCAGTTAGTGAGTGATGCCTAGTTTCACGCTGTTTTTAAAAGTTAAAACCGGGCTCACGTCATCAAAAAAGTTTTTTCGCCAAAAATATTTTAGGAGATGGCTACGGACATTGCGGCAAAGGACCATGATTTCCTTAGAAGTCGGAAGGGGTCGAGCGCAACGTCTGGGACGTTTGACATGGAATGGCCCTTAAACTGAACGTTTTCGAAGCGTGCACAGAACTATTTCGTTGACCTAATGTTGCTTTTGTCACCAAAAACTAGTAATTTCTTTAGAAAAAAAAGTGTCAATATTTTTATATTAAAAAAATGGACCTTGGAGACTTGGGTTTTGAAAACTTACTCACAACAAGAATTTTCGAAACGGCCGATCGATCCCTCGTGCTCCCCCAGGGCACTGACGATCCTTCACGCAAACAAAAGAGCGTTCGTGCGGGAGAGAAGTTCTTCTGTCTGCCAGGGGAAACAAAAAGGCGGGGGGGGGGGGGGGTCTGCATATTGGCGAATTTCCGAAAGCGAAAGCCGAGGTAGAAGCATTGAACGCGACCAAATTGAAGCTGCTTTCACCACTTCCCAGCGTTTACCAGTGCTCGTTGGAGTAGCCTGAGTTCTCGGTCTTTTTTATCAAGAGTCATTTTTAGCCGTTGTTGTGTTTTAATTAAAATTAACTTAAGGGCTAACGAGGCTAAAAATTTTGGCGTACGAAAAAAAGCATAGCAAAAAAAAAAAAAAACGACATGCGATATTACAGAAGTGCCGTCAGTAAAAACCGTTGTGATTCCTGGTTGCGTAACATATAGGAAGGCGGTGACAAAGTAAGTGGCAACCAAGAGCCATGGCCATTCTGTGCTCACTATTAACGACTAACTAAACACTGAAAACAAAGCATTCATGATACGTTATGCAGATGACAGCATCATAGCTTTTAGGGGACAACATTTTCGAAATTATAAAGACGGGATATATATATATATATATAATAAAACAAGCATACTGTGTAGAGTGACTTTATATTTATTAGCACTTAAGTATATATCGCAATAAAACAAGAGCGGTTACATTCAGGTTGGAGGGGATACAGACTATGATATTCAGTCTCTCTCACTATAAGTTCATTCCGTTTAAATATACTATGAAATTCGAAATGTTTCCGTGTAATTCTTCACAAACATGCGGTGGGACCAAGCGGTCCTGATGACATATAGAAAGTTTAAAAAAATGTAGGTATAATTTTCAATCATATAAATACATTACGCTCGCCTGTGCTCCGTCTTATTTATTCCTCGTTGTTTTTGTGCTCGCTTCAATTACAGTTTATTGGTTGGAGCAAATATCATTGTTTTGTTTTATTCCTCTTGTCCTTTGAATCGCAGAAAAGGTTTATTCGTCTTGTAATGGAATCAGAAGTATGACAGCCACACGCCTCTGTAAGACTTAGGTACAATATTTTGCCTAGTATACAAAAAAAAGAAATCTCGTAACAAGTGAGATAATAATTTGAGTTATACTTTCTAGTGTTTAGTTAAAATGACACTTCGTATGCAATTCTTTATTAGATGGCTGAACGGTCCCGCCCTCGAGGACAGACTATGCTAATATCAGACGCTTAAACATACCTTCCAAAAGTTTATCAGCTATTTTCACTAACTTGGGATACTAATAGCCGTCACAGGCGCTGCAATATCTGAAGTGAAAAGGAACCACCGTAAACGCCTGCCTATGAGTTACGCCGCTGAGAAAATTTAAATTTACGGTCACTGCTTCTGACTATCCCTGACGCCAGTGGGTGTCATCTTCCTGCATTCGTGATGTGTGCAAAGTCGAGCCGCGTTACCCAGTAGCTGGCCCCTCGGCGACTTCATAGTTAGACCCCTTCCCCCTTTCCCTTCTCCCCATGTCCCGAGCCGTCAGGAAGCGTAGGTAACTCTACCACCAAACAGGGACCATAAGCGGACGCTTCTGGTTTGCGGTCCCGATGCCCGACAGTTCAAACGGTGAGCGGGGGTGAGCTAGATTCTCTCTTTTGCCTTCATGAGGTTTATCTGCGCTCGTGTCTCTGGCCTAATTTCTCATTCCTTCTTTAGCGCCATTTCAACAGTATGAGTGTTATGTGTGAAGTAATCAGAGCCGCTTACTGAAAGCCCAACAAGTAGTTTACTCTGGTCCCTCACAACTGCCGATCTTGATGGCGGCGTGACCTAATGTCTCCGCATGCGCTGGCACGCGCACTATCGGATTATCACGGAGTAAGACGAGGCGCGTCTTCTTCTTTTGACATGTTATGCCGGACATAACACTTCCCCCACTGAGACGTCATGTCCATATCTTTGAGGTGGTCGCCGGTCTCGGGAACTCCTTCGAGTGCCTGAAGTGTCAGGCTCTGCCGGCGGCACAGCAGGAAGCGATTCCTCGAGAACCGCAGTTGCTGCTGTTGTCCCTGATGGTTGTCGCGGGTCGCGGAGCCAGGTCGTCACGGCTGTTAATGTCCGATGCGGGTGCCACAGCTGTCTCGTGGAGGTTGATTATGAGATGTCACTCTTCGCGGTTGTATGTGGTTGCGTGTGTCGGCGAATCGAACCTTGCTCTAACCAGATCATCCAAGAGCGATGCCCCAGCTGACGTTTGATCACTCCCGGTATCCACTTTTGCCGTCTGGAAATGTTTTAACCCACGCTGTTTGGCCTACATCCAGCTTGTGTGGGTTTGCAAAGGTGGCAGTGCTTTCAGGTGTCTCGGGGATGAACGTCTTTAGTCGCTCGAGAGCAGACGGAAGTTCCCTTCCAAAAATCGTCCAAGCAGGTGTCTTTCCTGTTTCTGACATGGATTGTTGTATGTTGTTCGAATGAAAATCTAGCAACCACACAAATCAGATCTCTCTTCCTCTTAGCTAGGTGCCATTTTTAGCTCTCGAACCATGCGTTCAGCCTGGCCGTAGTTGCTGGATGGTATGGCGCGCTTGTGATGAATATTTCACCATTATTCCGGTAGAAGAGTCTTGATGTCTTCGGACATGCAACGCCGGCGTTGTCAGAAACCACCTTCCGTGGAACGCCAAAAGTTGCGAAGATAGCCCTTAATTCTCTAATGACGGCAGCCGACGTCATGTTCCGCATCACCCGGACTTCCACCCATTTAGTGTAGGCGTCACGACAACCAGGAAAACCTGAACTTCAACAGTATCCGCAAAGTCCATGTGAATAGTAGCGAGGGTGGAGGGTCATGTGCCAGACTGGGTATGAACTCCTTGTGGTGCCTTGCGGTGGGTCTGGCGGTACTGCATTCTGCGACGAATGACTCTATGTCGGCGTCGATACCGGGCCCAGAAGCGTACTCCGCGCTGTATGTCTTCATTGCGACAATTCCACGGTGCCCGTGGAATCAATGTCAACGCGTCCGTCCTCAGCCGCGTGGAATCGCCAATGCGTGCCCCCATGTCACACACATTTGCGGTGTCGACAATTATGCCAACTCGTTTATTAGCAGGTGCGAACTCTGGTGATTGGCTGATGAAGACTGCCCTTCTGAATGGCTTCTAACACTTCAACCAGCACGGTTGTCCTTGCTGTCACTTCTGCTACCTGTTATGCTGACAGAGGAGCCGTGACAGCAACTCTAATATGTCGCCAGGTAGATTCAGCTCGTCTCCTGTGTGGTAACGGAAGCCGACTGGGTATGCTCGCAGCGTTCTGGTGAAGATTTCCTGGCCCTGTACTTCAGGTCGTAGTATAGCTGCCGGCTTTACGCACCATCGATATCCTTGGTGATAATACCTGGGAACAGGCAGGTGGAGCCGATGATACGCAGGAGAGGTTGATGGTTCGTGAATGTGGTCAGGCGACCTCCAGCGATGTATTGTGGAAGTGGTGAACTCCATGCGATGGCGAAGATACCACGATCAATTGAGAATAGTCCGCTCGGCACTGCCTCAGCGTTCTGGATGCAAAAGCGATTGGCGGCCTCCCGTCCATCAGCATCTTTCTGCGCAAGTACGGCTGCTCACTCCATATGGTGAGGCGTCGCAAGACAACACTAGAGGTCGTTTTTGAGCCGCTTACTGAAAGCCCAACGAGTAGCTTTACTCCGGGCGCTCACAACTGCCGATCTTGATGGCGGCGTATCGAATGTCTCCGCATGCGCTGGCACGCACACTATCTGATTATCGCAGAAGAAGACGAGGAGCGTCCTTCTGCTGACATGTTATGCCGGACATAACAATGGGTACAGTGTTCGCATGGGTGTTCAAGTAAATTTCGAGGCATGCACTGCTCAGAAACTGCCACGTGCGGTGCTGGACACCGAATGCGCCAAGAAACCCCAATCTACAATACCACGAGCTGCCGTCCAAAGTGGACCTTCGGGATATTCAGGTTACAGAACACTTCACGGCAAGAGAGTGAAAAAAGGGTGGCAGTAGCAATCCAAAATCCACGACTGTTGCGTGCTCACTTCAGTTTAAAGTATACTACCAGGTAACGATTGAAGAGAAAAATCGCTGCGGCCAACAGCGGACCGACACGATATCCTCAAATATGTTACATTTAACCAACATCTTTGGAGAAGCGCAGAAGAGTTCTTAAGCTTCTTATGTTGTTCCTATGTTAACTAATCCTGCGTTAATTGTAAAGAAGAAATATCTGGTAACTTGAACTCAATTGAAACATAGCCGATTAGCAAACATAAATATCAAACAACGAAGCAACGAAAGATGACCAGAAATACGACAGATTTTCCGGGTGTTTAGGAAAGCGGAGAGGGAAACAGGAAACTTTATTCACACACCCATGTCCGGGCAGTACTGCATGGCAGAGCCGGGCGCGCGAGCAGCTCTTTCACCGATAACAAGCGCCACAGCGGAAGCTGCGGCAGAAATAATTATGCGCCTTCACTGGACCACTGGCGGCAGAATCGGCAGGCCGCTCCTCCGCTAGCGGGATCGAGCGACCGTGCCTGTACTCACTGCACAGCATAGCGGAATAGGTGCGGTATCCAAACGCGGCGGCTTCCGACCCAAGCCTAGCTGCCGTTTCTACTTTTTCTCTTTCAACTAAACAACGAAAGTGGCTGGAATCACTTGACCTTTTTGTGACCACGCGCTCCAACTCACTGGTCTCTATGACGATCTGTCGGATTGCTGAACGAAACAATCAGCAATCTATAAAAAAAACGTTTTAGCTTGGGTTCAGACGCAGCCGATGCTACGGCGCGACTCCGAGCTTCAGCGTCCCTGCCAAGCACGCGCTCGTGCAGCACAGGCACTGTTCAGGGCCACTACGTCATGACAGCATCAGCTGCGTCTGGTTTGAGCTGCAGGCAACAGCATATATATTAATTCGGTCTGGTCAGCCGCCTGTCGCCAACTATTGCTCTTACCCACAGCGTACAGGGAATGCAGGGATTGGTGTTCCACGCCGCGATTGCAGCGCCAGTCAGTAGTAAGGCACTTTTCGGCAAAACATAAACAAATGGCATCTTGCACGCGCGTACGTCAAATGCTTCTTTTGGTTATTACTTCAATCTTTATACAGGCACTGGCCGGACTGGAAGCGCGTGCTCTTCTCTTCTGACCGCCTTTGCAATTAGAATATGCTACCTCCTGCGATCGCGGGGCGCTGTCACCTCACCCCTGGAGCTGCCTTTGCCGTTTGTTCAGAGCGCGCCTGACATTGTATCTCAGCGCTGTCGGAACTTGAAGGCTGAGATTTTTGCAGCATTGACACCTGGTCCTACGGTTGGACCTCTGACTACTATCTAATGCGCTTCTGGTGAGCCCAAAACGGTGAATATTTGACGCACATCTCCGAGAGATTCAGGAGGTAAAAGTAGTAAATAGAGACAGCGAATGCAATTGCGGAAAAACTATATTCGTCCTCACCTCCAGCATTTCTGTTGCAACTCAAGAACAGGAGAAACGGAGCCCTTCTACGTGGAGGAGCTTTAAATGATAAATAATTCGGTGCACACTCGTGAAATGTAAGCCAGGCCCAATCCATCTATGTCCGTGGTCTGGCATCATCATTTCACCGGCGGCTCATGCAGTCGGTCAGCTGCTCTGAGACGGGTGCAGTAGTCTGTACCGATTTCGCTCAGTGCATATTGCAGCCTAAGAGCGTGTCTTGGAGGGATTGTGCACATATCCTGCCTGATGCTGGTTTCTGTCCGTGACCGTCTTTGCATGGTTAATCAGAAGTATTCCGAGGAACTTGTTGCATCTTGTTGCAAATTAAACCAGCTGAAGCGCTTTGAGTGACTGTACGAAAGTACAGTCACTGGACGGCTGATGCAGAGGTCCCGTTCTATGTCACGGGAAACGCAGTTTGCTGACGACACTGCCTGTCGGAGGTAGTTAAATCGGAGCAGAAGTTTAATAAGCCGTTGCCAAAACAACAACCTACGAGGCGCGAACATCAGCGCAAAAGCAGCTCGAAGGCGTTTTCCGAGTGTGAGGGTGGTGCTCCTCTGGCAGCAGCGAAGTGAACTACATGCGGAGAAAAAATGCCATTGACCCTCTGGCGATTGCAAAAGGCCTAAGAAGAGAAAGAGAGCGCGCGCTTCCAGTCCGGCCGTGATACAGGAAAGGCGTGCGCGTGTGGCGCGTGGATACACCAATCCCTGCATTCTCCCGGATGCTTGGGTAAGACAGCAAATGGTCTATTAATTTCTCCTCACGAAGCGTTGTCAAGACTAAAAATCTACCATCGCAGAGCGCATTCAGTGCTCAATCAACGTCGCTGTCGAAGGTGCTTTATGAAACTTTATCTTGAGGAAGTTTCCCAAAACCTACATCTCGGACTCCGAGCAAAACTGGATTGAGGTAGGCAACACGCAAAGCCATTGACATTTATGAGGTCCAACCACGCTCAAGGTCATGTCCTCTGATTACGTACTGTCCGTGGCTGAAACGGAGGTCGCGTAACAAGGCCACAGAATGCCAGCGGCTGAAGTGCAAGCTCGCGTATCAAAGTATTGTCGTAAATTGAACGTAGCG
>JAZHYW010006419.1:0-101349 GCA_037355805.1 Ixodes ricinus
ATCTGGGACCCCGGTCATTTTCCAAACTAACCAACGCCCCGGAATCAGTTCAGAATCGCTCTGCTTGTTTTATTCTTAATAAATTTCATCGCATCGCAAGCGTAGAGTCCTGGCGAAAACTACCCTACCATTGCCTAACCTCAACTTACGTCGCAAAATAGCTCGGCTATGTCTCTTTCATAAAAGATGTACCAAGCAACTAACTCATTACTTCACAACCGACTGCTAAATCATCCGTCTTATATTTTGTCTCGCATTGATCATATGTATAAAGTAGACATTCTGTAATCGTAACACTAATGTGTTACATTTTGAGTCATTCATTCCGAAAACTTCAGTGGATTGGAACCACCTTCCCGCATCTATCGCAACAATTGTTCCTGACCACTTATTTAGAACTGCCATTAATAATCTATACTGCCTGCAGATTGAGGCTGCAAAGTGTATTACTGCCACTAACCCCCACTCCCCCGTAATGCCGATGGCCTTGAGGGTATTTTAAACAAATAAATAAATAAATAATGACCGATTTTCTTCGGAAGTGGCTTTGAGCGGTAATCTAGTTGGACAATACTGCTGCTCCGGCCTGGCTTCCTGCGAGCGCAGGTCGAACTTTGGGCACCAGAACAAAACAAAACAGCCAATCTCGAATTAAAAAAGATTAAAAAAGCGATGCAACAGCAAAGCCTTGGTTCCCGAAGCTGGTCATCGAAGGGAAGCGGTGACCGCAAACGAAGCCCGAGGATGCGGGGACGACATCGGGCAGGAGACAGAGAGCTTCTGCACCGAACTATAAGCCAATAAAAACGAAAGAAAATAAAGTCCATGATTACAAACTAACTTGTGGACGTTCTTTCGCTCAGGAGGCGATCTGGCTGGTCCAGTCAAACTGGGGAACGGTGGCGGGATGATACATGCCGGATGTGTTTCGACGCGATGCCAGATCAGTGCCGTCCCCGGCACTGCCGTCAGACCGACAACCGAAATTTGATGTACTGGTAACTGGAGGAGACAGAACCCACGATAGTATGACAAAAGGTCATATCCAGGTCGGGCCACACCTCCGTGTAGAAATGGTGAATTTTTAGATCACCATTTCAGCAAGCGCCTGCAAATGGGCGCGCTCGAAAACGAGAGCGCTGGCAATTTACGACGCGAACACAGCTGAGATCGACAAGTTGACCCTGCTCCCTAAAAGGTGTCTCATATATCGTCACGTTATCTTAGAGGAAAGTCCTGAAACCTTGTGCCTTCGGGTCTGTAATTAATGCGCCTAAACCAGTAGTACATGGTCATTTTTTTTTTAAAAAAGGAAGAACAATTTGTCAGTATTTCTAGAAACTAACTCCCGCAGGTATATAAAGCTTCTGCAACATGAAAGATGAAACGTTATTAGAAAATATGTTGACATTGCTCAATAGGTGGCGTGGAGCGTTTGACTAGAAGAGCAGCATATATAAAATGGCGGTTCCCTTAGCTGTTTGCACAGATAAAAGCAGGGAGCAGTCATCAGATATTTGTGGTCGGAGGGCATTAAAATGTAATAAATTCTACAGAATAATGCGACAACTGTACGGAGATGACTGCAATAGCTAGAAGAGTATACACGAGTGGTTCTACCCTGCTCAAATTGTCTAACATCAATCCGTGATCAGCAACGCGCTCTGCCAGGCGGACCGGAGACGTTTTCGATCACAAATTGATGCTGGCTCAAGTATTGAATTAACCCTTTGTATGGGCTTAATGTTTTTTTCTGCCTCGGGGCTTTACGCGCGGGAAAGAGAGTAATGGCGGTTTTATTTCGAAGGAAGCTGAAAGCGTCAAAATATGCCCGGAGAGAAGCCAAAGAGCACGAAAACGTGTGTTTAAAATTCGTCGATGCTACAGAACCCGCACTTACCGAAGGTCACTGAACACCTCTAACCCGACAGGGCGGTAGGAGCTACGCGCTCGCTAAGCCAAAAGCCAATCAACCGCCTCTCTTCCATCAAGTGACCCATCTCTGCACGTGTCTATGGGCGGGAGCGCGATCGCGTTTCGAGACGATAGACATATGAATGGTGCAACGAGCACGTAGCTTCTACCGCACTGTCAGCTTAGGAGTGAACGGAGTGCGGGGACGTGCCCTCCTCATCTTATCAACCAGGTCCGCACGTTTACTTTGCGGCAGACCACGCGCGTTACGCGGCAAAGCAAACGCCTCCGATTACTGTTTTCTCAGGGGATACACGCGGCACGTTTTTGCAGCTATAGAGCTTCTTTGTAAAAACCTGCGAGAGAGAGAGAGAGAGAGAGCGACTAAGAAAATATATACAGAAACACAATATTTGAGAGAGTTTAATATGTTTATAGTACCCTTGAATCGTGTGGTGCGGGAATTAAAGTGTCACGATCATTTCGGTATTTAGGACGAGACCTGTCAGTGACCTTATACACTTAATGGGTTTGGGACAAACCATTTTCACGTTACAGCGTACTATTTCCAAATACATTTATTTAATCATTAGTCACCATTGTTCCTTCTGTAAAAAAGTGGCGGCATGCGAATCGGGTTTCTGAACCCATTAAGAAATCAAGATGAAGACAACAAACTTGCACATGGGCTCGCCATTTTGGACAACGTGTCTGTAGCCACCTTTTACCCTAAACTGGCCATCAAGAAAGTTTAAAGCTTACGATATGTAAAGATCCTATTTACGTCAGCTCCAAATACAAGCTGCAGGGCGATAGGGTTGCCTTTGCCCAAGCTTTGAGTCATTGGGCAGCTTGGGGCTCTGCTAAAGGTTTAATATGTGGCCGGAATCCACACGCAAAGCTTTGCACCTCATAGGACATGTTAATGTTCTTGCCGCGAAGACTCGCAACGTCCTTTGTATCCTGTTGCAATTTAAATTATATACCGAGTGTTTTGTCTCTACTCGTGACACTTAGAAAATGTATTGTAGAAATATTTCTTCGCGTAAGCAATTCTCTCAGAATCGTCTATTTAACAAATCGCTGCTTATGTCCCACTCGGCCCACGTATACTCTTTGTTTCCGTTCATTGAAAGCGTTTACGGAAGAGCTGTCATATCGGTCGCACCTGAATACCACAACAAACAGCACGTGCCAGCGCACGCCGACATCTCATATTCTGTGTTGTTTCTAAGGAAAAGTACCATTTCCACATTAAAACTCGACATCCGGGCAGACATTTAATAATTAACTGTAGAAGACAGAATAAAAAAGAAACGGCCGAGGTGGAGTAGCGAATTACAACATTGGTTCACAGGTTCGGTCCTTTCTTTCAGTGGAGACTGCTTCTTCTCCGCAGTTGGTGTTTTGTATACTGTTCACGCATGGTTTAGTTGTTTTTCTTCTTCAGCGACGTAAACGCCGTGTTGCGGTGCCGTGTCGAGAGAACAGAATAAGCCTACTTTTATAACACGTCACGACGCGTGACCTACGAGAATCGAAAACAGAAAAAGACAACAAGATAGATATTGTAAAACATAGAGGAGACGAAAAAAATATTAGTGTCTGTTATCTAGCATATTTTACAAACAACCTCGTTACAAATATAAAAACAAAAGGTCGTTGACAATTTTTTTGTTTCAGAATTGAACTCGATGGAATCATTAGCTTCGTTCGATTTACCTGTATCTGTGTAGGTCGGTGTACTTCCGATCGTACCTCAATACACATACCGAAGTAAACTATCCTACACTTTTCTGCACCGGTGAAAGAGGTGCAGGTAAACCGAACTAAGCAACTGTTGTTTTCAAAAAGATTAATGCTATACGCGCGACGTCGTGCACCTTTACCGGAAGGGGCTATACGCACGACGCAGAGAGCTCATGCCGGACGGCGCGTGTATCCCTAAAAACGTGTTAAGCTAAATTGTAAAAAAAAGCCGTAACTATTGTTAAACATCTGACAAAATAAAATGTTCACGAAAAAAATAATATGCCCAGCGTGGACCGAACCCGGGTCCGCTCCGTATGAAGAGGACACCTTTACATGAAGCTGCGCTACTGTATCAAAAATCTCGTATTGACATTTCGTTTTATAAGAGACCCAAGAAATTTCGCGTCGTTCGTAGAGCAATTTCCGATTGAGGTGCACGACGTCGTACGTATAGCATTAGTCTTTCAAAAATAACCCCAGATTACCTTTTCCGCTTTGGTTTCATACAATAATAAACATGGCTCCCGGCGTTTCCGACGTGCCCAACAAGCTACTCTCGTTGAGCCTCGTTTATTTTTATGAGTGCGAGTCGTTTTGCGCTCATGGAGGTGTTTAGAGGAAAATCTCCTTGACCGATGGAGTTCGCAGCAAAATAATGCCACAAGTACGCGCCTTCTTGAAGCGCTGCGCGAGTGCTTGTTTTCAAAGCGGGGCAGTCCTAAGCCTATGCGCTGAAGGAGTAAGGTTGAGGACAAGAAGAGAGCCCGCGGGGACTTCAAAACGCCAAGCCTCTGGTTCGAATTATTAGTGAGTGGACTTAAAGCAAGCTGCCCTTGGCCGTGTCTCAAAATTTGCTTGATCTTACTGCAGGGTAAGGGTTTTGTATCTTTGCGTTCGAAATTCCAACGCGTTTAGCGTCGCTTTGTGTTATCACGTCACACGGCCCGCCGGAGTAACTCGGATCTATTCGGGTAAGATTTAGAGCACAGCCTTTGTCTTCAATGCACTCGTCGAACACCTTCGAATACAAAATCAAGCGACGGACGCCGGCGTTTCGCGTTCTAACGCGTTCGATTAGTGGAGTGGAGACAAAGGCTGCTAGTCAATTCTGTCTACCCACTAATCGTTCCAACCAGAGCTGGACGTTCTGACGTCCCCACGCGCCCTCGTCTCCTCCTCTCCCTCAGTTTCTCGGCGAATAGCGTCCGACATCAGGGTCAGTCAAAGGGATCCCTGGCTGTTAGAAGGGATGACCTAAATTGGTTTCTGAATGGGCCTAAGTAAGATTTTCCAAAGCTGGTCTGATTAAAGGGGCCCTGCAATCAAATTTAAGCGTCCACCTTTTTGCGATTTCCACGTCTCTTGGGGTTCGGACAAGCCAGTGGGCACGGACAGAGTTACTAAATATCAGTGCGTCAAATTTTAACCGGACGACGCGGAAACACCTCCTCCACCGACGAGGGCGACCCGCGGTACCGAAAGCGCGCAAAATGTTACGTCTTTGTTCCTGGCCTTACTACTGGTAATGGCCACTAAAAGCCCATTTTTAGTCGAAATACAAAATATAAGTGGCGCGAACCGTTTCAATTATTTATAAAAGTAGTTTTTGTTCAGTACCTGAGATCAAAAAAGAAACATATGCAGTTTGTAAAGTAAGGAAACAGAAATGACCCGTCGACATACCCGCCACCAAGCGGTGGAAAAGTCGGCGCATACTAGAAAGGGGTAGTGGGATCAGGCGCCGACACGGAAAGGTCCCGGATGTACGCGGCGGCGCTGCGGTCGTAGGGACAGTAGGATCCGACCGGCTCCGAGCGTTCCGGGGCCTTCGGCGAGAAGCTTTGTCTTGCGGTTTGGCCCTTTCGCGGTATGGCGGCACGAAGTGGCTGCTGTTCTGAAGTGATCTTTTCCCCGTGTTTGCTGCCGTTTGTGGCCAATGAAGTGTCATGCCGAATGAGTGTTTAATCGCGCAGCAAATGCAATGAGAGTCGCTTTGGCTGCCCGTGCCCAGAACACGCTTTAGCGGCGCCCTCTCGCGCCGTCGACACGGAGTGCGGCAGCCGTGACCGCTCGCTGAGCTCCACTACCCCTCCACTAGTTCCCGGCCACTCATGTGACCAATGACGTCATGAGAGAGGTTATTTTTGGCTTGTTTTTGTAATTTTAATTTGCCTATAACTTATGAAATAAAGCGAACTTCGAGAAAAGAAAAAGTTTTACTAAGTTACTACGTTCACTGCGCTCAGGTTTTATGCAAATTAAATACCAGTAAAATAGTCATTGCAGGGCCCCTTTAAAATGCACCAAGGGTATAACAATTTCGTTTAACAAACTTACAAAAGTAAAATGTTAGAAATGTAATACTTAAAATCCCTACCTACTGCGACTGTGCTAACTAAAGACGTCTGATTGGCCCAGCAGCCGATAGAACTCGGCAGTGAGCTCCGCGCTGGCAACTGGGGCTCGGCAGTGAAGGCACAGCCAGTAGCATCTTTTTCAGCATCAGCATCGGTGATGACACCGCTGTTGTCGGTGGCTTATTTTTGGAGGTTTCCCTCTTTGTGGATGAGCGCCACATTCAGCGTAGAATTGTAGGAGAGCCCGGCGGTCACCGCCGAAAACTCCGCCCAGAAACGTCGGTGGGCCTCTTTCGTCCTTTTGTCACACCCCGTAACAGAGAACGGCCTTCAATCGCTCGTTGACAGCTAAGCGTACCCTGAAGATAACTTAAAACTCAACACAACAAGGAAGAAAGTTTTAATAGAAAAAGACAGTAAAGAAGTGAAGCATTTTTTAACAATAAAAGGAAGAGGAAACCCATCAAAAAATATACGACCGCGTCCTAGGTTGTCTTGATAAAGAAGAAGAAAAACGCCAAAACCGTCCAACAAGGTCTGGTGGTGCTACACCGTCTCTACTCGGTTGCCATCCGGTACGGTGTAGCACCACCAGACCTTGTTGGACGGTTTTGGCGTTTTTCTTCTTTCTTTTATCAAGACAACCTAGGGCGCGGTCGTATATTTTTTGATGGGTTTCCTCTTCCGCTTTATTGTTAAAACATGTCACTTCTTTACTGTCTTTTTCTATTAAAACGTCAGTTGTGGAGTAGCGCTCTGTCCTGTCCTACCTTTCTCTTCTCTTGTCGTTTGCGCTAATCCTGATCATGTGTAACCAACTAGCCCAACAGATGATATTGTTGCAGTTCCTTTCTACTCCGATGGGCCCTTTTCCGTGTCTCTCTCCTCTGGACTCTATTGCCTTTTATATCAACATGATTGCCATCTCGACCTGCAAGGCTCGTCTCTACTCGGTTGCCATCCGGTACGGTGTAGCACCACCAGACCTTGTTGGACGGTTTTGGCGTTTTTCTTCTTCTTTATCAAGACAACCTAGGGCGCGGTCGTATATTTTTTGATGGGTTTCCTCTTCCTTTATTGTTAAAAAATGCTTCACTTCTTTACTGTCTTTTCTCTATTAAAACGTCAGTTGTGAGTAGCGCTCTGTCCTGTCCTACCTTTCTCTTCTCTTGTCGTTTGCGCTAATTCTGATCATGTGTAACCAACTCAGCCCAACAGATGATATTGTTGCAGTTCCTTTCTACTCCGATGGGCCCTCTTCCGTGTCTCTCCTCTGGACTCTATTGCCTTTTATATCAACATGATTGCCATCTCGACCTGCAAGGCTCGTCTCTACTCGGTTGCCATCCGGTACGGTGTAGCACCACCAGACCTTTGTTGGACGGTTTTGGCGTTTTTCTTCTTCTTTTATCAAGACAACCTAGGGCGCGGTCGTATATTTTTTGATGGGTTTCCTCTTCCTTTTATTGTTAAAAAATGCTTCACTTCTTTACTGTCTTTTTCTATTAAAACGTCAGTTGTGAGTAGCGCTCTGTCCTGTCCTACCTTTCTCTTCTCTTGTCGTTTGCGCTAATTCTGATCATGTGTAACCAACTAGCCCAACAGATGATATTGTTGCAGTTCCTTTCTACTCCGATGGGCCCTTTTCCGTGTCTCTCTCCTCTGGACTCTATTGCCTTTTATATCAACATGATTGCCATCTCGACCTGCAAGGCTCGTCTCTACTCGGTTGCCATCCGGTACGGTGTAGCACCACCAGACCTTGTTGGACGGTTTTGGCGTTTTTCTTCTTCTTTTATCAAGACAACCTAGGGCGCGGTCGTATATTTTTTGATGGGTTTCCTCTTCCTTTTATTGTTAAAAAAATGCTTCACTTCTTTACTGTCTTTTTCTATTAAAACGTCAGTTGTGAGTAGTGCTCTGTCCTGTCCTACCTTTCTCTTCTCTTGTCGTTTGCGCTAATTCTGATCATGTGTAACCAACTAGCCCAACAGATGATATTGTTGCAGTTCCTTTCTACTCCGATGGGCCCTTTTCCGTGTCTCTCTCCTCTGGACTCTATTGCCTTTTATATCAACATGATTGCCATCTCGACCTGCAAGGCTCGTCTCTACTCGGTTGCCATCCGGTACGGTGTAGCACCACCAGACCTTGTTGGACGGTTTTGGCGTTTTTCTTCTTCTTTTATCAAGACAACCTAGGGCGCTGGTCGTATATTTTTTGATGGGTTTCCTCTTCCTTTTATTGTTAAAAATGCTTCACTTCTTTACTGTCTTTTTCTATTAAAACGTCAGTTGTGAGTAGCGCTCTGTCCTGTCCTACCTTTCTCTTCTCTTGTCGTTTGCGCTAATTCTGATCATGTGTAACCAACTAGCCCAACAGATGATATTGTTGCAGTTCCTTTCTACTCCAATGGGCCCTTTTCCGTGTCTCTCTCCTCTGGACTCTATTGCCCTTTTATATCAACATGATTGCCATCTTGACCTGCAAGGCTCGTCTCTACTCGGTTGCCATCCGGTACGGTGTAGCACCACCAGACCTTGTTGGACGGTTTTGGCGTTTTTCTTCTTCTTTTAGCAAGACAACCTAGGGCGCGGTCGTATATTTTTTGATGGGTTTCCTCTTCCTTTTATTGTTAAAAAATGCTTCACTTCTTTACTGTCTTTTTCTATTAAAACGTCAGTTGTGAGTAGCGCTCTCGTCCTGTCCTACCTTTCTCTTCTCTTGTCGTTTGCGCTAATTCTGATCATGTGTAACCAACTAGCCCAACAGATGATATTGTTGCAGTTCCTTTCTACTCCGATGGGCCCTTTTCCGTGTCTCTCTCTCTGGACTCTATTGCCTTTTATATCAACATGATTGCCATCTCGACCTGCAAGGCTCGTCTCTACTCGGTTGCCATCCGGTACGGTGTAGCACCACCAGACCTTGTTGGACGGTTTTGGCGTTTTTCTTCTTCTTTTAGCAAGACAACCTAGGGCGCGGTCGTATATTTTTTGATGGGTTTCCTCTTCCTTTTATTGTTAAAAAATGCTTCACTTCTTTACTGTCTTTTTCTATTAAAACGTCAGTTGTGAGTAGCGCTCTGTCCTGTCCTACCTTTCTCTTCTCTTGTCGTTTTGCGCTAATTCTGATCATGTGTAACCAACTAGCCCAACAGATGATATTGTTGCAGTTCCTTTCTACTCCAATGGGCCCTTTTCCGTGTCTCTCTCCTCTGGACTCTATTGCCTTTTATATCAACATGATTGCCATCTCGACCTGCAAGGCTCGTCTCTACTCGGTTGCCATCCGGTACGGTGTAGCACCACCAGACCTTGTTGGAGCGGTTTTGGCGTTTTTCTTCTTCTTTTAGCAAGACAACCTAGGGCGCGGTCGTATATTTTTTGATGGGTTTCCTCTTCCTTTTATTGTTAAAAAAATGCTTCACTTCTTTACTGTCTTTTTCTATTAAAACGTCAGTTGTGAGTAGCGCTCTGTCCTGTCCTACCTTTCTCTTCTCTTGTCGTTTGCGCTAATTCTGATCATGTGTAACCAACTAGCCCAACAGATGATATTGTTGCAGTTCCTTTCTACTCCGATGGGCCCTTTTCCGTGTCTCTCTCCTCTGGACTCTATTGCCTTTTATATCAACATGATTGCCATCTCGACCTGCAAGGCTCGTCTCTACTCGGTTGCCATCCGGTACGGTGTAGCACCACCAGACCTTGTTGGACGGTTTTGGCGTTTTTCTTCTTCTTTTATCAAGACAACCTAGGGCGCGGTCGTATATTTTTTGATGGGTTTCCTCTTCCTTTTATTGTTAAAAAATGCTTCACTTCTTTACTGTCTTTTTCTATTAAAACGTCAGTTGTGAGTAGCAGCTCTGTCCTGTCCTACCTTTCTCTTCTCTTGTCGTTTGCGCTAATTCTGATCATGTGTAACCAACTAGCCCAACAGATGATATTGTTGCAGTTCCTTTCTACTCCAATGGGCCCTTTTCCGTGTCTCTCTCCTCTGGACTCTATTGCCTTTTATATCAACATGATTGCCATCTTGACCTGCAAGGCTCGTCTCTACTCGGTTGCCATCCGGTACGGTGTAGCACCACCAGACCTTGTTGGACGGTTTTGGCGTTTTTCTTCTTCTTTTAGCAAGACAACCTAGGGCGCGGTCGTATATTTTTTGATGGGTTTCCTCTTCCTTTTATTGTTAAAAAATGCTTCACTTCTTTACTGTCTTTTTCTATTAAAACGTCAGTTGTGAGTAGCGCTCTGTCCTGTCCTACCTTTCTCTTCTCTTGTCGTTTGCGCTAATTCTGATCATGTGTAACCAACTAGCCCAACAGATGATATTGTTGCAGTTCCTTTCTACTCCAATGGGCCCTTTTCCGTGTCTCTCTCCTCTGGACTCTATTGCCTTTTATATCAACATGATTGCCATCTCGACCTGCAAGGCTCGTCTCTACTCGGTTGCCATCCGGTACGGTAGCAGCACCACCAGACCTTGTTGGACGGTTTTGGCGTTTTCTTCTTCTTTTAGCAAGACAACCTAGGGCGCGGTCGTATATTTTTTGATGGGTTTCCTCTTCCTTTTATTGTTAAAAAATGCTTCACTTCTTTACTGTCTTTTTCTATTAAAACGTCAGTTGTGAGTAGCGCTCTGTCCTGTCCTACCTTTCTCTTCTCTTGTCGTTTGCGCTAATTCTGATCATGTGTAACCAACTAGCCCAACAGATGATATTGTTGCAGTTCCTTTCTACTCCAATGGGCCCTTTTCCGTGTCTCTCTCCTCTGGACTCTATTGCCTTTTATATCAACATGATTGCCATCTCGACCTGCAAGGCTCGTCTCTACTCGGTTGCCATCCGGTACGGTGTAGCACCACCAGACCTTGTTGGACGGTTTTGGCGTTTTTCTTCTTCTTTTATCAAGACAACCTAGGGCGCGGTCGTATATTTTTTGATGGGTTTCCTCTTCCTTTTATTGTTAAAAAATGCTTCACTTCTTTACTGTCTTTTTCTATTAAAACGTCAGTTGTGAGTAGCGCTCTGTCCTGTCCTACCTTTCTCTTCTCTTGTCGTTTGCGCTAATTCTGATCATGTGTAACCAACTAGCCCAACAGATGATATTGTTGCAGTTCCTTTCTACTCCAATGGGCCCTTTTCCGTGTCTCTCTCCTCTGGACTCTATTGCCTTTTATATCAACATGATTGCCATCTCAACCTGCAAGGCTCGTCTCTACTCGGTTGCCATCCGGTACGGTGTAGCACCACCAGACCTTGTTGGACGGTTTGGCGTTTTTCTTCTTCTTTTATCAAGACAACCTAGGCGCGCGGTCGTATATTTTTTGATGGGTTTCCTCTTCCTTTTATTGTTAAAAAATGCTTCACTTCTTTACTGTCTTTTTCTATTAAAACGTCAGTTGTGAGTAGCGCTCTGTCCTGTCCTACCTTTCTCTTCTCTTGTCGTTTGCGCTAATTCTGATCATGTGTAACCAACTAGCCCAACAGATGATATTGTTGCAGTTCCTTTCTACTCCAATGGGCCCTTTTCCGTGTCTCTCTCCTCTGGACTCTATTGCCTTTTATATCAACATGATTGCCATCTTGACCTGCAAGGCTCGTCTCTACTCGGTTGCCATCCGGTACGGTGTAGCACCACCAGACCTTGTTGGACGGTTTTGGCGTTTTCTTCTTCTTTTATCAAGACAACCTAGGGCGCGGTCGTATATTTTTTGATGGGTTTCCTCTTCCTTTTATTGTTAAAAAATGCTTCACTTCTTTACTGTCTTTTTCTATTAAAACGTCAGTTGTGAGTAGCGCTCTGTCCTGTCCTACCTTTCTCTTCTCTTGTCGTTTGCGCTAATTCTGATCATGTGTAACCAACTAGCCCAACAGATGATATTGTTGCAGTTCCTTTCTACTCCAATGGGCCCTTTTCCGTGTCTCTCTCCTCTGGACTCTATTGCCTTTTATATCAACATGATTGCCATCTCGACCTGCAAGGCTCGTCTCTACTCGGTTGCCATCCGGTACGGTGTAGCACCACCAGACCTTGTTGGACGGTTTTGGCGTTTTTCTTCTTCTTTTAGCAAGACAACCTAGGGCGCGGTCGTATATTTTTTGATGGGTTTCCTCTTCCTTTTATTGTTAAAAAATGCTTCACTTCTTTACTGTCTTTTTCTATTAAAACGTCAGTTGTGAGTAGCGCTCTGTCCTGTCCTACCTTTCTCTTCTCTTGTCGTTTGCGCTAATTCTGATCATGTGTAACCAACTAGCCCAACAGATGATATTGTTGCAGTTCCTTTCTACTCCAATGGGCCCTTTTCCGTGTCTCTCTCCTCTGGACTCTATTGCCTTTTATATCAACATGATTGCCATCTCGACCTGCAAGGCTCGTCTCTACTCGGTTGCCATCCGGTACGGTGTAGCACCACCAGACCTTGTTGGACGGTTTTGGCGTTTTTCTTCTTCTTTTAGCAAGACAACCTAGGGCGCGGTCGTATATTTTTTGATGGGTTTCCTCTTCCTTTTATTGTTAAAAAATGCTTCACTTCTTTACTGTCTTTTTCTATTAAAACGTCAGTTGTGAGTAGCGCTCTGTCCTGTCCTACCTTTCTCTTCTCTTGTCGTTTGCGCTAATTCTGATCATGTGTAACCAACTAGCCCAACAGATGATATTGTTGCAGTTCCTTTCTACTCCAATGGGCCCTTTTCCGTGTCTCTCTCCTCTGGACTCTATTGCCTTTTATATCAACATGATTGCCATCTCGACCTGCAAGGCTCGTCTCTACTCGGTTGCCATCCGGTACGGTGTAGCACCACCAGACCTTGTTGGACGGTTTTGGCGTTTTTCTTCTTCTTTTAGCAAGACAACCTAGGGCGCGGTCGTATATTTTTTGATGGGTTTCCTCTTCCTTTTATTGTTAAAAAATGCTTCACTTCTTTACTGTCTTTTTCTATTAAAACGTCAGTTGTGAGTAGCGCTCTGTCCTGTCCTACCTTTCTCTTCTCTTGTCGTTTGCGCTAATTCTGATCATGTGTAACCAACTAGCCCAACAGATGATATTGTTGCAGTTCCTTTCTACTCCAATGGGCCCTTTTCCGTGTCTCTCTCCTCTGGACTCTATTGCCTTTTATATCAACATGATTGCCATCTCGACCTGCAAGGCTCGTCTCTACTCGGTTGCCATCCGGTACGGTGTAGCACCACCAGACCTTGTTGGACGGTTTTGGCGTTTTTCTTCTTCTTTTATCAAGACAACCTAGGGCGCGGTCGTATATTTTTTGATGGGTTTCCTCTTCCTTTTATTGTTAAAAAATGCTTCACTTCTTTACTGTCTTTTTCTATTAAAACGTCAGTTGTGAGTAGCGCTCTGTCCTGTCCTACCTTTCTCTTCTCTTGTCGTTTGCGCTAATTCTGATCATGTGTAACCAACTAGCCCAACAGATGATATTGTTGCAGTTCCTTTCTACTCCAATGGGCCCTTTTCCGTGTCTCTCTCCTCTGGACTCTATTGCCTTTTATATCAACATGATTGCCATCTCGACCTGCAAGGCTCGTCTCTACTCGGTTGCCATCCGGTACGGTGTAGCACCACCAGACCTTGTTGGACGGTTTTGGCGTTTTTCTTCTTCTTTTAGCAAGACAACCTAGGGCGCGGTCGTATATTTTTTGATGGGTTTCCTCTTCCTTTTATTGTTAAAAAATGCTTCACTTCTTTACTGTCTTTTTCTATTAAAACGTCAGTTGTGAGTAGCGCTCTGTCCTGTCCTACCTTTCTCTTCTCTTGTCGTTTGCGCTAATTCTGATCATGTGTAACCAACTAGCCCAACAGATGATATTGTTGCAGTTCCTTTCTACTCCAATGGGCCCTTTTCCGTGTCTCTCTCCTCTGGACTCTATTGCCTTTTATATCAACATGATTGCCATCTCGACCTGCAAGGCTCGTCTCTACTCGGTTGCCATCCGGTACGGTGTAGCACCACCAGACCTTGTTGGACGGTTTTGGCGTTTTTCTTCTTCTTTTATCAAGACAACCTAGGGCGCGGTCGTATATTTTTTGATGGGTTTCTTCCTTTTATTGTTAAAAAATGCTTCACTTCTTTACTGTCTTTTTCTATTAAAACGTCAGTTGTGAGTAGCGCTCTGTCCTGTCCTACCTTTCTCTTCTCTTGTCGTTTGCGCTAATTCTGATCATGTGTAACCAACTAGCCCAACAGATGATATTGTTGCAGTTCCTTTCTACTCCAATGGGCCCTTTTCCGTGTCTCTCTCCTCTGGACTCTATTGCCTTTTATATCAACATGATTGCCATCTCGACCTGCAAGGCTCGTCTCTACTCGGTTGCCATCCGGTACGGTGTAGCACCACCAGACCTTGTTGGACGGTTTTGGCGTTTTTCTTCTTCTTTTATCAAGACAACCTAGGGCGCGGTCGTATATTTTTTGATGGGTTTCCTCTTCCTTTTATTGTTAAAAAATGCTTCACTTCTTTACTGTCTTTTTCTATTAAAACGTCAGTTGTGAGTAGCGCTCTGTCCTGTCCTACCTTTCTCTTCTCTTGTCGTTTGCGCTAATTCTGATCATGTGTAACCAACTAGCCCAACAGATGATATTGTTGCAGTTCCTTTCTACTCCAATGGGCCCTTTTCCGTGTCTCTCTCCTCTGGACTCTATTGCCTTTTATATCAACATGATTGCCATCTCGACCTGCAAGGCTCGTCTCTACTCGGTTGCCATCCGGTACGGTGTAGCACCACCAGACCTTGTTGGACGGTTTTGGCGTTTTTCTTCTTCTTTTATCAAGACAACCTAGGGCGCGGTCGTATATTTTTTGATGGGTTTCCTCTTCCTTTTATTGTTAAAAATGCTTCACTTCTTTACTGTCTTTTTCTATTAAAACGTCAGTTGTGAGATAGCGCTCTGTCCTGTCCTACCTTTCTCTTCTCTTGTCGTTTGCGCTAATTCTGATCATGTGTAACCAACTAGCCCAACAGATGATATTGTTGCAGTTCCTTTCTACTCCAATGGGCCCTTTTCCGTGTCTCTCTCCTCTGGACTCTATTGCCTTTTATATCAACATGATTGCCATCTCGACCTGCAAGGCTCGTCTCTACTCGGTTGCCATCCGGTACGGTGTAGCACCACCAGACCTTGTTGGACGGTTTTGGCGTTTTTCTTCTTCTTTATCAAGACAACCTAGGGCGCGGTCGTATATTTTTTGATGGGTTTCCTCTTCCTTTTATTGTTAAAAAATGCTTCACTTCTTTACTGTCTTTTTCTATTAAAACGTCAGTTGTGAGTAGCGCTCTGTCCTGTCCTACCTTTCTCTTCTCTTGTCGTTTGCGCTAATTCTGATCATGTGTAACCAACTAGCCCAACAGATGATATTGTTGCAGTTCCTTTCTACTCCAATGGGCCCTTTTCCGTGTCTCTCTCCTCTGGACTCTATTGCCTTTTATATCAACATGATTGCCATCTTGACCTGCAAGGCTCGTCTCTACTCGGTTGCCATCCGGTACGGTGTAGCACCACCAGACCTTGTTGGACGGTTTTGGCGTTTTCTTCTTCTTTTTATCAAGACAACCTAGGGCGCGGTCGTATATTTTTTGATGGGTTTCCTCTTCCTTTTATTGTTAAAAAATGCTTCACTTCTTTACTGTCTTTTTCTATTAAAACGTCAGTTGTGAGTAGCGCTCTGTCCTGTCCTACCTTTCTCTTCTCTTGTCGTTTGCGCTAATTCTGATCATGTGTAACCAACTAGCCCAACAGATGATATTGTTGCAGTTCCTTTCTACTCCAATGGGCCCTTTTCCGTGTCTCTCTCCTCTGGACTCTATTGCCTTTTATATCAACATGATTGCCATCTCGACCTGCAAGGCTCGTCTCTACTCGGTTGCCATCCGGTACGGTGTAGCACCACCAGACCTTGTTGGACGGTTTTGGCGTTTTTTCTTCTTCTTTTATCAAGACAACCTAGGGCGCGGTCGTATATTTTTTGATGGGTTTCCTCTTCCTTTTATTGTTAAAAAATGCTTCACTTCTTTACTGTCTTTTTCTATTAAAACGTCAGTTGTGAGTAGCGCTCTGTCCTGTCCTACCTTTCTCTTCTCTTGTCGTTTGCGCTAATTCTGATCATGTGTAACCAACTAGCCCAACAGATGATATTGTTGAGGAAGAAAGTTGCAGAGAAGAAAAAAGACGCGGTAACAACCACTGTGCAAAGGAGACAACAACTTGTACAAGAAATTAATTACAATACAAAACCGAAATATATCGTCGTCAATATCCCCGGAATCCCAAGGGGGAAGAAAAGCGAAAGAGGGGGGGGGGGCAGGTGTGTTGTTTTAGTATTTGCAGCGCTAACAACACGTGTTCAACGCACGAGCGAAGTTAATCATGATGTGAAAGATGCGTGTCATTCAGGAATGTGCATCAGCGCTGCCGCGTAGCCCGCTTGCCTCTTCATCAAGGCCGGATTAAGGACTTTTGGGGCCCTGAGCTATGGCAGTTCGTGAGGCCCCTGATGATGATGATATTACTGACTGTAATGATGATAGTAATGACGATAATGAAAATACGCATGTTTCACTACTTTAAAATATGCCAAATCTCTCATTTTATAATGCATCTTAGAAGGTTTCTGTATTGGTAGATTCGATGCTTAGGAAATTCGGGTTGCACTGGGTGGAGATGAAGAAGACTCGACTGTGTATTAGAAGCTGTTTCGGAAATAGTCAATCATTCACTAAGTGCGCAAAGCTATGAACGGTTGTGAGAAATATTAAGAAGTGTCACGCACAGTGAGCAGCTCCATAAGGCCTCGCAAACTCCCGTTGAAATATGGAAAATGATGAAGCAACAAAGACAACAAAGTAATCTTGGTTGTTGAAGTATTTAGGGCTTAAACCGCTTCGTCCCAAACTTACAGACATCTGTATTTAAGTAATTAAAGACATAATTGAAACTGAATGAGATTCTTATAACCATTGTCATTCGGGCACATTCACAGTCGTTTCTTTTGAGGATCAAGGATATACTTTAAAACTCCTCTATTGCATGCTGTCTTTTTCTTAAGGGGAAAATGTTTCAATTAGTTTTAAACTAGTGGTCTTCTTCCTTTAATTGCAGTAATTAAGGACGTTTTTTGCCATTTTGACGTATTACTATAAGCTAAGAATAATAGTTCATTACCTAATAGGCCCGTGAAAAAATTGCCAGCGATCATATCACTCGATAACAGGAAAAGTGATTTTTTTTTTTTTGCACTGACAGATCAGACACACGCTCCAGAGCAGTTTCTTGCAGTCAATGCCGCTCGAAAACTTTTGGGGCATATTTCAGGAGCCGGCTCCTCGAAACGCCTGTTAGTTGCTAGAAAGGATGGTTTCGGGAGGTTTTTGATATTTCTTTTTGCTTATTCTAAGCTTGTCGTTTGGGAGGAACCTTTGCATAAGGAAGACTGAAAAAAAAATGAACAACGATAAAAAAAATGTGTGGCATGGACGTTGCTCGTGTAGCCTTCGACAACATTTGCGTGTTATCAGAAGGCTACACCGCCCTACACCGAAAAGACCTAGACCCCCCACAACGAGGGTGGGAGGGAACGCTTACATTGTGTTGCTCTAGCATAGTCTTTTACAACGAGACCATAAACACCAGCTCGTCTGAAGAAGGGACTGTACAGCAATTCTCTTTCGCCGTGTAAAAAAAAAAAAAGAGGGCGGGGGGGGGGGGGGGGGTGGACGACACCCGAAAGAAAGCGCCGAGAGGCTGCTGTGTGTTTTGTTCCTCCTTTACGTCGGTGCTATATTAACCAAAAACCGATTAGCATTTTTTTTTCATTTCCGACGGCCAGCACGAGGCCCGCTGGTAGCCTACAGCCCTGGGCTGCAGTCCCTTAACCCACGTACCTTAATCTGGCGCTGCTCTTCATCGGAATACTCATAAACGGTGTCCAAGCACGTTTCGATTTTTGGCCTCTTCTGTGGATTGTCGAAAAGGCAGTCGAATTCATGCTGAGACATCCAAGCATTCCTCGTCGTCGCTGCTACTCGAGCCGCTGCTGTTGGAGGAGCTGCTTGGCGGCGAACTGTCGTCAAGCAGCAGCAGCAGTAGTAATGCGGGCGGCACTTTGCGAGCAGCCATTACGAATTTTTTTGAGGAGAGATTCCCGGGGACAAAGGAAATCGCGTGTGCGCACCGAGGGTGGCCAGGCTGGCTTTCGGTCGAATCCGCAAAAATTGACGGATCGACTTTTCTCGGATCTGGATCGAGATCTCGAGTGAGAGCTGATCCAAAGCGACAAGTGTAACACGTCCGTCCGGATCCCGATGGCCTAGTGAAATAGGCCCGCTAAAGAAAAGTCGATCCCGGCGCGCTCCAAAAGGACCTGTAAAATTCGCCATTAGTTGGTAAATCGGTCGACTGTAGACGAATATAATGCTGTCATCCACAGGTTGTTGTTTCAAACCCAGCTCGAGGGACAGAATATTTTGTTCTCTCATCAAAGTCACGCGGTGGCTGGAAGCTGGGATGACGTTACCGGAAGTTTCCTCAAAGGGCGACGATGCGATTTCCTGGGGAGACTCCCACTATATACTACTCTTCAACGCTAAACCGAGATTGCGGCGGAAGCTGCGTCCTCGCCGGACCAATCAACCGCATCCCCTTCATCACCTGACTTAGCTCCTTGCGCGAGGATGTGGGCGCGGCGACAACGCGCGAGCGTGATCACATTGCGGAGGATCGACGTATGACTGACCCAACAAGCACGTAGCTTCACGGCAGTCTCAGCTAGAGGTGAACGGCGAACAGCTCTCGCTATAAAACGGTTACCTACCTTTTGTTCAGAGTGGCACAATGCCGCTGTGAAACGGCGTGTGCTGCATTTAGGTTTATGTGCTCTAGAAAAAGTACTGAGGGGAATGTCAATTAGAAGTAGCTTTTAAGTAAGTTGTTTCATAACGCCACCTCAAAGAGAGAACTGAGCAGTTTTATTTTGGGCTGCTCATAGGTGAGAAATATATACTTACGCTCTGGGCGCGAGATAAGTGTCTCCGTCAATGACAGCTTGAGCATGACGGCATTCACCGCCACACTATGGGTGAGACAACAAAGAATCCGACCTTCTTCAAGGCCAAGCGATCGAGTCGACGGGAAGCCATAACGACACTTGCTGGGCTTCCACACGTCTTGACATTTTCAGGTTTCTCGTGGCTAGAATCACGTGCGGCATCTATAAATAAACAGAGGCTTAGGAAAAAGATACAGCGCGGCAGGAGTAAGGCAATCACCGGAATACGAGAAAATGACAGAGTAACAAAAAGACTAATGGCACCAAAGAATACAAAAGCAGAGTCCCTTTTCTTCTTCGAGTAACGCCCCCTGCGACACACGCTGAAGGCAAACGCAGACAAAACATGAAATAAAAAAACAGACCTTAAAAAAAATCTGTTGTAGGAAGATTGTTTTTGGCGCTACCACCACCGGCGCCCGAGGCTGCGACGCTGCGACCGCCCAATTTGCTTGACAACTGCGATCAACCTCCCCAACTTTTCGGGGCGCCCCAGTTTCCCACAGGCGGCTCCAGAGAGGCAAAGTAAAACAAGCAATTATCAGAAAAAAAAACACGAGCGAAAAAAAGGAGATTTTATAGGGAAAATTTAGACGTTTCTTTGGGTTTTGGTAACACCCCCTCTTCCTCCCAAGCGATTCTCAAAATAGTCAGAAGCACGAGGAAAACGTTACCAGGGGGAAGAGAGATATACAAGACTGGTCACCCATCCCAGAGTTGTCACAGACACAGAGACAGTGTGGCCATCCACTTCTCGACGCCAATCGCCCTCAACTTTCAGCTCTCGGAGTCGGATTTGGGGGACGGGGGACATTCTGTGACATCCAATAACTCGGACCAAGAAGGCAGGACAGCGGGAATATCAAGCTAAAGTCATTAATGGGGCGACGCCAAAAATAATTGCCATAAACGAATTGAAAAAAAAAAAATGTGACAAGTCGTAAAAAGCAGATTAATTGGGACATAAGGTCCATCTGGTTCCTGTCAAAGTGCAGCAGAATGGCCATCTATCCCGAAATGGGTGTCTCCGACGCTCTGTTGTTCAACGATGGTTTTGATGGCCACCCTGAGTGGAATGAGATGGCTCCGATGAGACGTAGTTTTTCTGATCTCAGAAGTAGTCGGGCTGCACCTGGAAGGGGAATGAGGAAATTTAGGTGTAGGACGTTTCGGTGTAGGGCGTTTCGGTGCGTTCTCTTTGGTGCGGGGAATTTTTGGTGCACGGACTTTTCTGTGCACAAACGTTTCGGTGCACGGACTTTTCGGTGTAGGACACTTCTGCCTACGGACGTTTTGTTGCACGGCTTTCTGGCTGTAAATTTGAGTTTAGATTTGTTTTCCAAACTTTCAAGAAAGACGTACGACGTAAAGTAGCATAGATACCATTACCAACGAATTGCATTTGGAGAGCGAGACGAGAATTTCGAAACGTGTCGGCTTGCGATGATGCTGGTGCTGCGCCTAACAAAGTCACTTAGGTCGTATATCAGTAAGGTATCGTATATAGATGACAAAGTCTACAAAAATTATAAAGTGCAAAATATAAATTTCTCGCTAAAAATAGTGCTCATTACGTTTAGAGAAAACTTAGAAAGAAAAAAACTCGCGATTTTCATTGGACGTGCCCTGAAAAGTCCGTGCACCGAAAAATTCGTGCACCAAAATGTCGGCGCACCGAAAAGTCGCATACCGAAAAGTCCGTGCACCGAAAAGTCCATGCACCTAAAAGTCCGCACCGAAACGTCTTGCGCCGAAACGTCCTACACTGAAAAGTCCTGGACCTTCTGGAAGGTTACACCGTTGGTTACGCGGCCGATATTGTGTCTGAAAGAGTTATAGTCGTCAATGTTTCGTGGTATAAAGTAAAATCAAATTGTTTTAGTCGAAGCATAAAATAAGTTTCTATTCCACTACACTGATAACTGCACCGGGGAGGGGGGGGAGGGACGGTTCATTCGTTACGTGACACATCAAGATCAGTAACAGCTACTGCTGACGCGCATAACCCCGTGATGCAGATGAGGCTTTATTGGCCTATAAGACACTGAAAATACACGGATATCTTTGCGTCTTTCTTGTCTTTGTGAGCGTATCCTTTTTAAGGAGGAAAAGAAACATTCTGGCGGAATGGTCTGGCGTTATACGTGATGAATTACGCAGTTATATCTAATCAAACTAGTCTCAACTAGTACGATATTGCATCTCTTATAACTAATGTTCTTTGCTTTTGGATAAATCGGAATTATCCGAAAAACTCCGAATTAGAGGTCCCAACGACAAAATACGAAACCAAAGAGACGGTGTTTTACAAATAAACTTTACAAGAGGACAATCTCAGTGGTCCTGAGAAATGCCACTACAGTTTCCTTCGAAATATTGAACTACTAAAAAAAAAAGGGGGGGGAGTTCCCTTTCAGCTCGTCTAGGTTCCTGCACCTCCAGGGCAACCGGTTAAGGCGCCAGGATTTTATTTATTTTGTTTTTTAATTTTAAATATTGGGAACACAGTAAAATAAACTCGAAATTTCAGATAATTGAGAATCCACCAAACATAAATTCTGATAAACTCAAAATTGTCTGCGAAAAATAAGCTTCAAAAAACATCCTTCGAATTCCACGAGGAAAGAACTAAAAAAACATCCCCACTTATAACTGATGCCTCAATCGCAAAATTCCACTTAGGATTTCGCAGTCAAGATGATCCCCTTGCGGAATAAAAAAACATGGTGGACCTGCGGTGCTTGACGTCGCAGCTGTGAAATCGCAAGCGAAATCGCACCTCGTGGATCAGGCTTGAAATCAAAAAAAAAAAAATGCAGTAGAGCAGCTATTTTTTTTTTAATTCTCAGTTGTTTTTCTTTATTTTCACGCCGAGTGTCTGGGAATCGTTGTCATACACCTTGTCAACATTCCTCAAACGATCATTATTCTCTCGTCTACTAATTGCTCTACTTCTTACTGGATCTGGACATCTCGGCGCAGGACGTTTCGGTTCAGACTTTTCGGTGCATGGACATTTCGGTGCACGGAAGCTTCGGTGCACGGACATTACAGTGCTCGGACTTTTCCGTGCGCGGACGTTTCGGCGAGCGAAATTTTCGGTGTAAGGACGCTTCGGCGGACGGACAATTCGGTGTAAATATGTGTTTTTTACAGCGGAGCTGTTAAGGGCTAGGTTCCCCGGATCGTGTCCGTGTATGTCGCCACAAACCTACCTGGGCAGCTACCGCCATCTACAAGCGACGGCGGCAAGCACGCAACCAGTATGGCTTCCGCCGTCGCTTGTAGATGGCGGCAACCTTTCCAGCTATAATAGAAGAATGGATAGTTGGGCGCGTTGGTGGGAATTCATCGTAGGAAACAGCGCGAAAAACAGACGACGACAAAGAAGAAGCACACATTGTATCGAGTACAGCTCCGCTGGTCTTCCTTCTTCACGGGAGTGGAAAGGCAGAACGTTTTTTTCAAAAATAGATAGTTGAACTTCCCAACAGGTATTGCAGATGATTGCGTATTTAAACAGTTTGATTCCAGAAATATAAAGTATATATTGATTAGGACATTCAATTTGTATGAATTCAACTGTGTCTAAATGTCTGCGAATCTCGACTGGCTTTCCATTTTAAGGTCATATTTGTGTGTGCACGTAGCAACATGGTACTTTCACACGCTGTTGAGTTCATTGATGCATTTTTCCAATAATTCGTTTTTAGGTTGTGGTTGGTTTGCCTTACTGCATACCCGACCCAAAGGAATAACACAGAGCCAACGGTTTCAACAACCAAAAAAGTTGGGGCTCCAATCCACGCTGTGAAAGTGGTTGGTCAGCGACGCTGTGGAATCACCTACAACGATTGCCTACTGCACTGTACGAAATGCCGCCGCCGGTCGCAGTACGCTGCCGCTGGTTGTATTGCCGTTTCTTTTCCCTTTGCCGCTTATAGTAATCACGCTGCTCCTTGGGAGTCCTAACTATGCGTAGCCTATTCATCGCGGTGCTGCAGCAACAACGAAATCAGTTGCTATACTCCGTTTCATCTTACGTTTAAGCGTAGCGGATGTTGCGAGCGATCGGAGCCAATCGGAGGCCATGTGAGTGTCACGTGACCTTAGAGAGGGGGCACATTGATACGCGGAAAGCGTATCACGGGCCACGTTCGCAGAACGGGAATGGCTAAGATAGCTCGTAGCATCCTCTGGGTTCAGACGTAAGGTGAAAAGGGGTATAGGCGGGTTCTTCCTTTAAATATATGAAAGGCTATAGTGACGTCACTCCCCACGTCGCAAGCTGCCCTCGCCGCGGCAGCTTGGTCAACAGTAATCTTCCCCGGGAACGAATGCGGTGAGCTCTACGTGCTTCGCATTGTTTTCAGGAGCTGCTAATCATTCATTATATGGTATGGATGTTCATATTGAAAAACAGCACTAATATCACACGGACAAAGATAAGAGAACACACAGGACGAGGCGCTGACTATCAACTATCTATTCTGAAAACATACATAGAAAACATACATAGAAGATCGAAGAAAGAAGAAAGGAGGAAGAGGGCGAGATGACTTATACCCTGTGCTGGTGTGTTTTAACATGTGCTGGTGCATTTTAATTTGATGTGATTTATAATGTTGCTCGCTAAATGACGAACGACTAGTGGAAGAGGAAAAAAATTACACCATCTTCCCGAGGGGGAACCACGGGGTGATGCGGAGCATCGCGGATCGGAATGTTACTCGCTAAATGACGAACGACTGGTGGAAGAGGAAAAAATTACACCATCTTCCCGAGGGGAACCACGGGGTGATGCGGAGCATCGCGGATCGTAATTAATTTATTCCCTTCTTGACTGATTTCTTTTTGCCGGCCGGATTTGGGCTGCGGCGGACGCGAGCGGCCGAGAAACGCTAGCAGGCGACAGCCGCAGAGTTGCGGGGAAAGCCCACCCCACTGGAAATCCCTGGCGTGGCGCTGCGACCCGCACGCCCAAAACTATCTTCCTTTCACTCCTCCGGGGGAACGCGCGCAGCGTGCTACCGCTGCTTATATTCACACTTGAAGGAGAGGAGACCAGAGGAGGAGAGTTGCGCATGCGCGCGCGGCGTGAGGAGAAGCGAACGCACGCGAAGTGCACGCAGCTGGTAGAGGGAGAGAGCGGAGAGAGTAACGCGCATCTGTTGGAGAGAGGGAAGGAGGAGAGTTGCGCATGCGTAGTGTGAGTGCGGACGACGCCGACGCCGCGGGACATAGACCCGAGCAAGAGATGCTCCGCATCTAAAAGAAGAAGCAGTCCTCGCGTTATTTTCTGTGTATGTTTTCAGAATAGATATATAGTCGGCGCATCGTCCTGCGTGTTTTCTTTTCTTTGTCCGTGTGTTATTCGCGCTGTTTTTCAATATGGATTATTACCAACTAGCCCAACTTTCCATTCTGGTATGGATGCTTGTTTTGTGTTTATTCTTTATTGAAACGAATGTTGTGCAGTATGTTGTATGCGTGGTGTTATAGCTTTTCGCTTTACTCTTTTGAAGTCTTTTTTTTTTTGTGAGAACGCCGACAGGAAAACACACGCGCGAGAAAAAACGTGCTCCGCATTGTACGCAGGCACCGTTATCATCCATTATGCGGTGTGCACTTCACACGAGGACTTCGAATGACGTCAACCCCTTTCAGAGCAGCTGCAAACTTAATCTTTACCGGAACGCGTGGGGGGGTGTTCCTATTGTTCTCACGCGCCTTATTATCCATCATGTGGTTTTGATGCTTGTTTTGTGGTTTTCCTTATTGAAACGGATACTGAGCTGTATGCTGTATGCCTGATTTCAGAGGAGATAGGCTGTTTTGCCTTCAATTGTTCGCCGGGAGTTTTTTGCTTACAACGCCAATGACACGAAAATTTCCTTGGCTTGTAGAGGTACACAGCTTCGCTGTAATCACTACATTTAATTGGACATGGACGAAACGATGAAGAATAATAACAGAAAACCAGGGAGCACCGGCGGCGCCTGAGTCCAGTCAGCGACTCCCAGTGCGACACCTCTGATCCGCCTTATCAAGGCGGCGCAGGCGATGTGTCACGTGGCCGACTTGATTCCGCCGGCACGCGGGAAAACTCGCCACCTGTGCCCTGCAGTCGGGCAACTGGGCTGGGGAGCCGCCAGGGTGTCCACACGGCTTGCACACGGTTTAGCTTTTGGGTTCGGTAGAGGCGAAACGAGGAGATAATAATGTCACCACATATACTTGTAGCAGAGTAGCGAGCGGTGACAAATACGCGCTAACTCATCCGCATCATTTCAATAAAACAAATTGTCATTCGTAGTGTCAAGAATAGATGTAATCCACACAGATATGGCATAAAATATTATGTGAAGAAGGTGTAACAAGAAATAATAAAGCAGGCTTCGTGCGTTCAGAGACAATCGAAAGATAAACGGTATTTCAAATGACCGTACAACAAAAAGTCCGTGCACCAAACATTCCCCACCGAAATGTCCTACACCAAAGAGTCCTGCACAGAAATATCCTAGACCCCTCATTTTCACCTCCAGAACCACAGTGAGAAAGATTCGGCTTCTCACTGGTTGTTACTAATATTTTTATTTCTATGGTGAAGGACGATACTTGTATGTTCGTCTAAGAACTGTTATTTGTTACTTTATTAAAATGTACCAGTTTAGAACGGGACCAGCATAGTTTCTGTTTTTCTCTTTTTCTCTTAGCACCAAATCTGGTAAGAACTACTTGGCGCGGTGTATGCACAGTCACAAACAATATCAAAGACCCATTCGTTTAGACAGTTCAAGGGCAAAGAGTGGGGTGCGGGGGGGGGGGGGCGGAAGGCTTTCTTTATGCCCTCGAGGTCAACTTTTTATTAATGAAAAAAATCAACACACGTTAACTTTTTTTAAAGAAATGTTTAGTTTTTTATGACATTGAAAATTTTAGGTAAACAAAATAGATTAGAGCAATACTTCGCTCTAGACATCATCTCTGCGCAGACCACCTACAGTAAAATACCCACCACCCTAGCTCCCCAAGCTTGAATCATAAATCCGCCCCTGCGTTGGCCCTAGGCACTTGTTCATGCGATTTACTCAGCCTCAAGCAATGTGTACTATGGTCAAAGCACATCCTGCATAGCCACCTGAAACTGCATTGTCAAATGGGTCTCTCATATTGTTATAAACTGTACGTACTAAAGGCAAATTTTTTTTGTGTTAACAAGCCTATGTTTTTTTCCCCCTTTCCCCTTAACCAAAACACAGTGCAGTTAGCCACAACGCCCCCCATCGTCTTCATCTTTTGAGGACCAGAGAAGGAGGGAGAAAATCTTTACGGGGCAAGCTGCCACTCGGCTTGGGGAAACGAAATGTCGAATGTGGCAGGAAAAAAACAGTCCTTCTTTGTATCTCAAGGCTCCCAAGGGTTAGAAAGCCTATTCAGTTTCCCAGCTCTTATCACCCCTCGGCGAAAAATGGCGAGTCATTGAACTATGGACGCGTGCGCAGCATCCAATGTTCCGCAGATGAGAACTACTGGGGACCTTCAGAACGCGTTTCGTAGACAAAGAGGGCAACACGCTGAAGGCGGTAATCGGAATTGTTTATAGCAGGTATCTAAATATGAAAAGAACCCGCCTAAATAATTTTCTTGTCATTCAGCGCAATAATACTGATACGTCATATCTGTCGCCAGAGATGCATTCCCAGACGAGGCCGGCAAACGAAAGACGTGATCGAGCGTGCGGCGGGTCTTGGGGTCTTGGCCCATGTCGAGGTTACAGCCATGCGAGTGATGGATTGACTGTTTGCTCTCACCCGGGTCATTAGAAGCGGTGACGACGCCCTCTATCTTCCCCGATGACGTGGTGCTCTCTCGGCATTTGAATCCCAAAGGAATCTTAGTATGGCAGATCTCTCGCACTACGTGACGCCGTGGCGGTATCAGCTATGGGGTCACAGTCAGACCTTCTGCAAACAATTTAACTTACTTGACCAATATTAAGAAATACGCTCGGAAATATATTTGCGCTGGCTTCATTAAACAGCTCGCAGCGGAACTTTACTCGCTGGAGGATAGCATCACATACGACGAGACGTTGATTTATTTCGTGCAATCCAAAAACAAACACACGATCGGGAAAATTAAAAACTCCTACGTCACGGACAATAAAAATGCCAAAGCGGGCATGTAAGTGAGAGAACAATGACACTGCGGATGGTGTTGACACGAGTTGACGTGCATCACCGTTTCAAACAATAAAAAAGGAGTATGCAATTGTGTAGAAATACTGGAAAGAAGTGTGCTGAAAGGGATAACAGTTAGGTTATAAGCTGGTTAAGATAAACAAAGTTTTTGCCGCTAATATCGCTAATTCTTAGGCACCACTCGAATATAGTAATACCACATGCATCAATCCATTAGTGGAGTTCACCTACTTCATTCTTCTCTAGATTACTGTGCATTAATTTACAGCTCCTAGTGAAAACGTAGAAGATGAAACCGATATCAATCCTGCGTTTTTTGTTTCTAAAACCGGAGTCACACTGTTCATACATAATTCAAAAGAAAAGTCTGCAAATACGAGTCACCACAATATGCGTGGTTCGAATGCCGCCTGCCAGGTTTCTCCTTAAACTCATTTTCATTCGGCATTGGAACCACGGATCTCGCGGTGTTCCTCGCGTTCAACTTGTATGGAGACTGTTATTTGTATGGAAGTATAAGCAGCATGACCCCGGCTTTACTCCTAGGACCCCGACGTTCACGCCTGCATTAAGAATTTGTATAAATAACTGCTATAAAGTAGATTCGGCGGCTTATCTCAGTTATAAGTACATACAAATATTGATCGTAGCAAACATAAGTTACTGCGAAAATGAATTAATAATTATTAGCAAAACCTCCTTTTGTCTCCACTAAGACTAATAAATAAATAAAAATCCGATAGTCTTTAACCCTAGCTACGAGGGTGTGTTCCCCGTGGGACTGTTTATTCGAGGGTGTATTGTTATTGGATGATTCAATAGAAGTGTCAACCCGAAAGCGTGATTCCGTATACGCGCTGTGAGGAAGGAACCCCCCTAAGGGAGAAAACTATAAAAAGCACCCAACCCTGTTTGCATATCTGTCTTCTCTGAATGAATATTGTGAGAGGAGAAATTCAGAATCAGTAAGCCGTCGGCACAGCCGACTATCCCCCTTCCCCTCACTCTATATCAGCTCTTTCTACTCTGCATCGACCCAAATTAGCCACATCGTGGAGCCAAGAACCGGTTCCCGAACCCAGAGCACAAAGTTCCCTAACACGAGACCCCAACGCCGTGCCCTTACCGACATAGGGACCAGCTCGAGATCTTTGGGGCTCTGAAGGAACCTGAATAGCCTCCACACCGACTCGGAACGTTTCTACTCGGCTGCACCGTTCGCGAGCTGGCCGCGCGGTTCGGAGCGTGCGCTGGCGGCGCCCTGTAGCACCGGTGGCGGTGGCTTTTGCAGTGGCGGCATGGGCTTCATCGGATGCACAAGAAGACAGAGGTCCTATCTGTCCACGAGTGGCTGGCTGGCTGTGTCTTGGGGAGCAACGGCACTGGCGGCACCGGCGATTTAAGGCAGCTCGTTCTCTCATCTCCCGATAAAGGCGACCGGCACGCGACGGGAAACTGTCCGTGCGTTTCGTATTCGACGGTCACGTCGTGTGCCACCCGTCGTGGCGCACGGCATGCGCGTGCGTGCCGACCTGGCACGCACTGGTCCACTGCGACTCGTGCTTCTTTTGGGTAACAACGGCCTCTTGGATAATTGTGGTCACCACTGCCGCACGCAGCTCTACTGATGTATGTATGCATGCCCGTGGGTCAGTCAGCATTTTATAGTGTCTACTTGCACTTGAGACTTGTTCCTGATAGGTCACGCTTCGATTTGAGTGTCGGTGTCGGGCTGTGTGGTGCGCTTTCGGTTCTGGGAGTCCTGCGTAGGCTGGTTTGAACTAAAATGGCGAGAGGTCAGTGTTGGGTAAAGTACATCTAAAAGGTACTTCAAGTAAAGTACAAAGTAATAGACGTGATGTACTTTAAGTAAATTATTTGGTACACTGATGCAACGTACTTGGTAAAGTACTATAAATACAATGTACTTTCAAAGTAAAGTAGAAGTACCCCATACAAAAAATGGTCTATGGTCGGTTATAGAAAATCCTTTGTATGGTCGGCTATAGCAAATTGGCTCCACTAGCTATAGCCGCTTCTATGTGCTGTCTATAGCTTTTCCTATGGTCTCCCCTATGGTTGTCTATAGCTTTTTCAATGCAAATTTCGCTATCGAATTTGTATGGTTTATTCTATCGGGTCTCTATAGAAAGGATGCTATAGCCCCTATGGCTTTCCTCTTTGGTTCCTTTGGCCGTCTATAGCTTCTTCTAAGGTCTGCTAGAGATCTCTATGGCTTTCATCTTACGGTTTTTTTAGACACCGTGCTTATAGCTAGCCTATGGCTTTTGTAGTGGTTTCTTTAGCCGCCTATTGCTCTTTGTATGGTCCGCTATAGCTCATTCTATAGTTCGGTCCTATGGTCCTCTATACACTTCGTGCTACAGCTGCCTCATAGCATCTCTATGGTTCCTTTAGCCGCCTATAGCTTATTGTATGGTCTGCTGTAGAGATCTGTATGGCTTACTTATGATATTTTTGGACACCGTGCTATAGCTGCCTATGGCTTTTCTTATGGTTTCTTTAGCCGCCTATTGCTCTTTGTATGGTCCGCTTTAGCTCATTCTTATAGTTCGTTGTTATGGTTCACTATACACATCGATGCTACAGCTGCCTATGGCATTTCCTATGGTTCCTTTAGCCGCCTATAGCTTCTTGAATGGTCTGCTATAGAGATCTGTACGGCCTCACTCTATGGATCTTTTTAGACACCGTGCTATAGCATTTCCTATGGTTCCTTTAGCCGCCTATAGCTTCTTGTGTGAGTCTGCTATAGGTTGCTGTACGGCTCACTCTATGGATCTTTTTAGACACTGTGCTATAGCAGCCTATGGCTTTTTCTATGGTTTTTTTAGCCGCCTATTGCTCTCTGTATGGTTTGCTATAGCTTCTTCTATAGCTCGTCTTATGGTTCTCTATACCAGGGGTCTCCAAACTTGTTGGCTAAGGGGCCGGATCGGGCATCTGTCACGGTCTCGAGGGCCGGGAAATAAATAAGTAAATACAAATAAGGGAACAGCAAATAAATATCATACTGGTGGTTATCGTACTGTATAAATATCATATAGCAATCATTTAAATACAAAATTGTTTAGATTAGCCATAAAGAAATAATCTAAGGCAATCATGAATACATATACTTTATATTAAAATGTAATTTAGCTAAAAATAGCATTACACAATTATTGGGGCAAATAAAGCTCATCAAACGAAGCGCCTAGGAACTTTGGCATGTTCGCAAAGGGCCCAACACTAATCAGAATGGTAGAACTGATGCTGACGATATGCAATAGTCATATATTATGCTGTCATAAAATATATGCTGCAACAGAAAGTAATTGCAGCATACGATCAGTGACACAGATATGAATCAGGGGACTAAGAATAGCGTTACTGGTGATTTTCGATGTCCAATGAATAATATCGCGAGAGGACCTCGTTACAACAGGCAGTCTCCTTTCGTTCTTCGTGGTGTCTTTGTTTGCGTGGTTGGTGCGCGGCGCCGTTTCTTTAATTTGGGCGCCGGTAACAGCGGACTTGCTGGAAGCGGGCCACGGGACAAGCTTCATTGGAAGTGACCACGGTCAGTCACGGGCCGGTCGTAAGACCTCCGCGGGCCGGCTTTGGCCCGCGGGCCGGGGTTTGGAGACCCCTGCTCTATACCCATCGTGCTACAGCTGCCTGCGGCATTTCCTATGGTTCCTTTAGCCGCCTATAGCTTCTTGAATGGTCTGCTATAAAGATCTCTATGGCTTATTCTATGGATCTTTTTAGACACCGTGCTATAGCAGTTTATGGCTTTTTTCTCTGGTTTCTTTAGCCGCCTACTGCTCTCTGTATGGTTTGCTATAGCTTCTTCTATAGCTCGTCTTATGGGTCTCTTTACCATCGTGCTATAGCTGCCTGTGGTTTTTCATTTTACCGCAATCGTATGAAATGTGAAACAAATTATTTGTTGTCACTGTACATCTTTAAAAAAACTTGTAAGACGTGTCGAACTTCATATCCCCATTTAAAACAAAGAGCTAACATTTCAACAAAAAGAACAACAACAACAAAAACAACATGCACTCACCCTGGTGTTTGTCCGGGATTTGTGTCTGTTTACCTGTTGAGCTTTTGTCCGGGATTCGTGTCTGTTTACCTCTGCTTTTGCAAACACCTGGGTGAGTGCATTTGTTTTTTGTTGTTGTTGTTCTTTTTGTTGAAATGTTAGCTCTTTGTTTTAAATGGGGATATGAAGTTCGACACGTCTTACAAGTTTTTTTAAAGATGTACAGTGACAACAAATAATTTGTTTCACATTTCATACGATTGCGGTACAAATGAAAAACCACAGGCAGCTATAGCACGATGGTAAAGAGACCCATAAGACGAGCTATAGAAGAAGCTGAATCCCGGACGAAAGCTCACTGGACAAAAGCTCACCGGACAGAAGCTCACCGGACAAAAGCTCACCGGACAAAAGCTCACCCATTTTTTCACAGACCCGGACAAAAGCTCACCCATTTTTTTCACAGACCCGGACAAAAGCTCTCCACGAGAAAATTTCATGTTGGTCTTAGCACGAGTGCGGACAACTTAGGCGCATGCGTGCGACACAAAAAGGCAACGATAAATTAAATCTGACAGGCGCATGGTTTGTTGATTTTAATAGAAACAAGTTTATTTATCTATTGGTTAGAAGCGAATGCAGTCCCCTACTAGCTCCAGCAGTCTTGGTGGATCTCGATGTACATGCAAGCCCTCGCAAATATTTCTAAGACGATTTTGCAGGCGAAGAGTTTTTCGCACCCGCTTTACTGTGAGCTCACCTCTCAGGGCTTGTGTCAATGCCGTGGCAACGAGCGCCTGATTTTGCTGTAGGCATTCAATCAGCCTCAAGGCGCTTGGATGGGTGTGGCCGACGAGCTTCTGGAACCCGGTACTCCATCCTTCCCAGGTGTTGTTCATCCGGTCTTTATCTTGAAGAGTGGCGTCGTACATATTCCACCGTACCGGGGCAAACTACGGTCGTCGTCGGCGCACAGTCAGGCGAAGGGAAGAATTCGCTCTGGGTGCCGCCGCAGATGGAGCAGAAGCATAACGGATGCGGCCATTGACATACGTGCAATCAAAATAGTCCAGCAGGTAGCCGATGTCACCGGTAGACTTTTCCCTGGTGGTTAGTTCTTAGTTCTTGTGGAACGCGAGCCTATCTAAAATCCAGCACAGTTTTCTAAATTGGTCATCTGCATGTCTTGTACTTTTCCAAAAGGCCCAACTCCCGTTCTTTCTAAGTATTTTTTTAAAAATTCGCAACTCAATGGTGGATAGGATACAAGTTCTCCTAAAAATGGTCCAGTTTCCATTGCGTCCGCACCTTTATTTCAGCCCGTGTTTCATCCGGGTAGCAAAAAAAAAAAAAAAAAATCAGGGTGAGCTTTTGTTTGGGTTTGTCAAAAACGGGTCAGCTTTTGTCCGGTGAGCTGTTTGTCCGGTGAGCTTCTTGTCCGGTGAGCTCCTGTCCGGTGAGCTTTTGTCCGGTGAGCTTTTGTCCGGTTACCAACAGACACAAGGAATCGTTTTCAAATCTCCTAGAAGTTTATTACAACACAGCCCCTTCTGTAGACAATCACAAACTAAACAATCTGTAATAGGTGAAGAGGTACTACTGAGCTGTTATACAACTGAAAATATTGCAAAGCAAACAAGAACCAAAGGCAATTCCTGGGTAGTGTCTAATCTCCCGGCAGCCGGCCGAATTTCCCCCCGAAAGTCCACTGCCAGTCGCAACTCATTGGCGCTTCAACCAGTTCATCGAACGACGTTTCATCGACAGATCGTTTCATCAACACGTGATGTTTATAAACAACTCAAAATATGTTTTTTTTTTTTTGTAATGACTTGTTGCAGACTCGCCAAGAAGTGGCGTGAACGGGTGGGCCGGGTCAGTGAGCATGCGCCTCAGGAATAGAGGCGCGACGAAATGTCCCCGCAGCGTCGACGGACATTTCACCGCTGCTTACGCCCCTGCCGGGGGTAAGCTTTTTGTTGTCAGGACAGTCTATCGCGCTATAGGGAGTATTCACTGGCGGCCATATCCGTGTGCGTGGTTGCTGAGCGCGTGCTGACGGCCAGCTTCCACAGTTCTTTTGCAACGAGCATTCCACACCATCAAGATTGCAGGTCTTAGCAGGCTATTCATGTAAGCTCATTCTGAGCATGCGCTCTAAACATTGACCTCAAATATGGCGTCCAGTGAATGCCCCCTATAGACGCGTCGATTTAGCGCTCTGCGAAGTCTCGAGAGAACTGTGTCACTTGTTTAGTCAGAGCAATGACGCAGCAATCACGAAGCGAGAGACGACTGCGCCTTTGATCTGGCTGTCCGCGTTCGCTCTGATAAATTGTGAGCGGTGGCACTCTCGAGCAGCGTTAGCTTTCTGATGATGCAGGACGCCGCTTTGTCGTTGAGAATCTTTACCCTGCGAACGCCGGCGAAAACGTTCCAGTGCTCGGCGTACTTCAGGCAGCAGCGCCTGTCAGCGACCACCCGCGCAGCATCGGCAACCTTTCTGGAGTTCTACTGGCAACCTGCCAGCGCCGACGATTTATCGTCGCGACTTGAATGGGAGTATTTGATGGACCCCCGCGAACATGAAACACCGCGAACATGAACTCCGACGAACATGATTCCCGCGACGACGAACCGCTGGCGCTCGCAGATCGAAGGTCTGATGCAGTGCGAACGGTTGTTGAGGACGCTGCGTAGGGTACACCGGGCGCTGGAACGGCTTCGCAGCCATTCTGAAGGGCAAAGGATTCGCGACGACAAAGTAGCGTATTGCATCTTGGCAAGCTAACGCTGCTCGAGAGTCCCAAGCTTCATTTCCAGCAGAGCAAGCGCGGCCGGCCAGATCGAGGCGCAGTAGGCTCCGCGTCGCAATTGCTACATCGTTGCTCTACCTACACCGATGACGTGAGCAATCGGCATTCGAAACAGCCCTCCGAGACTTCATTCGAGTTCAATAGACGACTTTATAGCGCGATAGACCGTCGTGACAAAATAGAGCTTACCTCAGTAGTGGCGGCTAGCAGCGGCTTGATGCTCGTTGACGCCACGTCGAGAACGACGAAATATACCCTGAAAACATTAAATATATTTAATACAG
This sequence comes from Ixodes ricinus, assembly GCA_037355805.1. NCBI lineage: Eukaryota > Metazoa > Arthropoda > Arachnida > Ixodida > Ixodidae > Ixodes > Ixodes ricinus. The sequence goes on from JAZHYW010006419.1 coordinate 34,440, forward strand.
CTGGCAGAAAGAATTACGCGCAAACATTACAGGACACGGACAAAGTAGAGCTGCGCTACGAAATACATATGCTTACAAAATAAACTGAAAAGAAAATAATTAGAGTTAAAAACGGAAGATTGAGATGACGTCAACGCAGAAATAAGGCAATGCGCAAGGAAAGCAGCCGGCAAAACTGCAATGGTCCTACACTCTAAGAAAAAGGTAGTCATATGCGACTACCTTTGAGGTGGTAAAAAGTTGTCCCAAATATAACGACCCCTAGGGTAAAAATGACGAACCCACACGTAGTCAAAAAGCAAGTAGTCAAATTTGACCACACCGAAAAGCAACATGGCGGCCGGTTAGCGAGGCTCGAATTCCCCGGTAAGGCCTAACGAAGAGCACGGCTTTTCGGCCGAGTGAGAGAATAGAGCGCATACGCCTATTCGACGTGTTTTAAGCGCCTTCAGACACTCTAAACATCCGTCCCCAGACACCGGTACCGTACCTATATTCTGTAAGGACGGCAGTGTGTGTGCCGGAATTTCCGCGATCGCCCCCGACGGCATCTCGCTAGATTGACTATTTTTTCCACCGGCGGTGAACGCTCAAAAAAGAAATCGTTACACGAGGAATGGGCATGCTGACTTTATTGAACACAACGTATGCTTGTCGTGTGTGGCGATGAATCGCTGGGCGCCTTCGTCGTCACCGACGAGAGGCGTTCAACTCCGCACCAACGCTACCGCTATTTTCTTTCTTTTCTAGTTTGGGTTTACCTTTACCGGCGTGGTTATCCATTCGTGCGCGTCTGTGCCTGCACTTCGCACCTCTTCGACACAAAACGAGCATTTAGGTGGCTGAGTCGGCTGAGTGGCACAATTATTACGATTGTTATCGAACTGAGAAGCAGGGACGTAGGAAGACCTGTGAACCGCAGGCCAGCCAGGCCAGCTGTTTGTAAATCAATAGCTACAGGACTACTCGACACTTAGCTTATTGAATCCAGCGGCAGCTTGCGCCACCTAGGAAGTGTAGTAGTAACCGCTAGGTGGCACCAAAAAAATGTACTTATGTACGAACTCGCGCTATTCAACTGCCTACACCAACACATCACACACACACACATCACCAAGATACCGAACACTACTACAGGCACATACATGTCAGCAGTACAACAAAGCACAGACAACTCCAACACAACACATCCGCGACTCTCTACTCTATCTACCCCACCGACCCGAATCGTATATATGCCCTACCACATTCTGACAAGGATTAGGCAAGTGACTGCTACTGTTTACTAGATGAATACAAAAAGTGTTTACAAGTATTATTGGTATACTAGTGGTCTATGTCTTTAAATTGGCAAGCTAGACACCTCTCTTAGTCTAGCGCTTCGAAGGGCAACATGATGTGAAAGCAATCGGCTAAAGTAACGCCACACGGCATGCCCCCGATCAGTTTCGGTTTCAGATTCACGCAGTGATAAACTTACTCAAGCCATGCTGCCTCACGCTCGTTCCGCGCGTGCAATAGCAGCAAAAGTTACAACAATATCTGCATTCCTGGACACTAATCGGCTAAAGGTAACATAATTCGTAGTCTTGTGTTGTTCAACTCGTTCTTTCCCCCCTAATTGTCGCGGGCAAACGCTGGCGGCGTGCTTTCCCGTGTTGGTCGAGTGACCTCGCTCTACTCGCTTTACTTTAAAAACCCCAAATTAAACTTATGTAAAAAAAAACGTATTGGGGTACAATTTATATATATATATAAAAAATAGCGTAACCGAGATTTTTTTTATTTTTTATGTGCTGCATTTGGAGGACATATACACCCCTATGTAATTATTTTAAATCTTTTATTTTTGTGATGACATCAAAAGGTTGGCACTTCCCAAGCATGGGGACACTTCATAAACAATGTGTCATTACAACCAAAACTATACTGGTTACATATAGACCTTTTCATCCTCCTCCGCATGGGCGCTGCCATCTTGGAATCACGTGACGCGGCAGCCATTAGGTTGCTTCAACTTGCTGCTCCGCTCTCCCTCCGCGCCTTGGCGGATGCGTTGTATTCGTGTTTTTCGTCGCAATTCACCGCGCTGCGCTTTCTTGCCTTACTTCGGAAACTGTAGTCCGATACGTCTACTCGACGACTAAGACATCACGAGATTTTCAAAGGTCCTTATGACAACTGAGGTTTGTTTACTAATAGTGGCGGAACATTTTCAGTAAGAAGCGCGTATATTTATATCGCGCTTTTAGGATCGGAAGGCGTCAAAAATAGTCAGCGCAAGGAGACTATCTGTATTTCCTGAAAGCATCGTTCTTTGTATTTATAATATATCGAAAACAGTTTCTTTTGATTATGTGAGGAAACTCGCGGAGGAGATAGACAACGAACGTTTAACTTGTACTTCATCTGAGGCTAGAAGTAATGGTACGCCAACATCGGGCGATTTGTTTCTTCATAACATCACACCTAACTGTGTATGAGATTCTCAATATTTTTTTTTTTTGCGGCGTAAACATTTGGTTGGTCGGTTTACTTATGCAGTTTAAGAAATTGTATACCGTGCTCGCTCCCATTTCGACAGTCATTTAAGTGATTTATTGATTATATTTAGATAACCAGTGCCATCCACTTAATTTATTTTAACACAAAGGTTGGGACTTCACGCGTAAGAAACTGCCACAGACACTTAACAGTAGCGAGTTTTAGAATAGCGTGCGCATAGAAATAACGTTGTTTCTATTTGCAAATCCAAAACGCGGTTTGGGTTCGGCGCATGCGCAATAATAACAACGTTTTTTTTTCTTTTTTTGCGTACGTTGTTTCAACTTTTGTTAGTATCTAAAGTTCGCAATAATTGACGCCGAAAAAAAATCCGTCTGCATAACAATCATTTGAGTCCAGGATTGTCGATGGCGAATAGAGGCTTACTTTTGGTGGCTGGCGACGCCAAAATTTACAAAGCGAATCTGTTCAAACAAATAAATATTTGTTCACACGGGTCCGTGAAGTGGTGCCTAGCGCTAGAATTAAGCCAAACTTTCCGAGGTATTTCTCCTCCTGCGCCCTTTAATTTTATTTGGCCAATCTCACGGAAGACAAATGCCAGATTTAATTTGACGGGATTGTCATTTATATCACATCTTGAGTAAGCAAATGTTGGTATAAAAATAATTTATTTCCTAGGTTCAATATCGCGAGATGCTGCTTATGAGTACTTTAGCAGGGTTGATAATTTAAGCAATTTCCTACTCGGCTTGTCAAAACATGCTCGAGCACTGAATTAAAAAAAAAAAGAGGCCGAGACGATACTACTTGTTTATACCAATTATCTGCGTCATTACACGATATGTTTTTAGTCTGCAAAGTTCACTAAAGGTTGGGTGCCCACGAAAACCAAACAGTGAGTAGTAAACTCGCGAGTTCATCTGTTCTGGCCGATTCAGCACATTGCTAATCAAGCTGTCGATATGCTTCTTTTACATTCACGTGTTAGTCTCTTCATTAGTTTGTTTTTCAGAAAACTGGGTGTCATCGGGTACGGCCGTAGACGATGGTAATCTTCCCTGTACATCAGTCAGGCGTTTCGCAACCGACCATAATCAGATATATCAAAGGAGTTGGTAAAAAAAGCCCGCAATTTAGGCTCAAAAACACCTCGTAGTCCTCAAAGTTGCTCAATACCACTGTTTAATTGGTTGTGTGCTACAAGGAAAATAATCGAATCACAAAATCAAGCAAAAACAGCGTAAAACAGCAACATAGCCGCGCTCACGTTGAAACCGAAACCAACAAAATTGAAGCAACCTCATGGCGCCGAGTGCGTCAGCGCCCTCTATCCGCCGGTGAGGCAACTACTGAAATGAAAAGGTCTATAAAGTGGCTATAATCGAGACGAAGTGTTCAGGTGGCAATTATTTGTATTCTTTTATTTACCAAACCTGAATACAATTTTATATTGAAAATATTTTCCTTTAAAAAATAATTAAACGTTTTAAAACAACCGTGTAGGTATTTCTGAGTCATTGTTCAAATGGAAATCTGAAAATAAGTATTTTTCCAGCACTGGTCTATCAAACTATAATAATTATAGTAACTATACTTTCTGAAGCCAGAAACAACCTTGCACCCTTCTTATTGGCTGCCACCTTTGAATATGAACCAATAAACTTACATGAAAACAGGAAACATTTAACCAAAAACAATGTTATGTATGCATTACAAACATTAAATAATCAAAATATGTACACCAGTCATTTCACCATTCTAAAAAAAAATCTGAAAATATGTATAACACAAAAAGGGATATGATTTGCACCAAGCAAGATACTGGGCCATAGAACCAAAGTTTCAACAATAAAAAAATATGAGGGGGTACCCAAAAAGTAACTGGAATGAATTTCAAGAGAAGAGGCCAGGCGTTCGTAGTACCAGCATCCGCCTCTAGCAGCGCTAAGCGGCATCCTTCCCAAGTGTAAGATATGCGCCTGCTAGGCGCGACTGCGAGCGTACCTTCGCGTCAATGGAAGAAGACGACGAGTGACAAGGTTTGTGAGTGCTCGTGCTCGTGCAGTTCTGACCGCAGATCGAACCGCCAGTCCATCATGTACTGTCCCGAACCTGACCTGTATATATGTACATAGCTTCAATGTAATTAAATGTACATAACAAATTTGGCGACGAGGAGGCAGAATAAGCGGGCACAGCACAGCGACGAACCCATGGCTGCGTTCATCGCGGACTTACGCCGTATTGCAGTTACCTGCAACTTCGGAGACGCCCTCGACAGCAGTTTGCGCGACCAGATTGTCTGTGGAGTTAAAGATGAGGCCTTGCAACGACGTCTGCTGAGCGAAGCCGAGCTTACGTTGGCTCAAGCGGAGAAGTTGGCAATAGCAGCGGAATGTGCGAAGAACAATGCCATGGAGATTAGGACTACGCCTAAGGACGTCAGCCAAATCCACAGCGTGGCTAAAGATGGACCGGGACCGTCACCACCTGCACAACATCATGCGAAGCCTAAAACCAATCAAGCGACTTCCGTGTGCTATCGATGCAACGGGGCACACTCTCCACAGGATTGCCACTACAAGAACGCCACATGCCTGTTCTGTGGCCGCAAGGGGCATATTGTCAAAGCCTGTCTTCAAAAGAAGGCTAAGAAAAGTCCTTCAAGAGCAAGACGGGGGAAGGCGCAAGCTGATCTTTTAGACGGCGATACCACCAAGACGTACGAGCTGTACAACCTCTCGTCCAACGAACCTGCTATCCTCGTAGACGTCGACATCGACGGACAGCCAACAGCGATGGAGGTTGACTCAGGATGCATGTTCTCTGTCATAAGCAGGAGAACAATGGCACGACTTCATATTCCAAATCAGAGGCTGAAACCATCTACTGTTGCGCTACGCACATATACGAAGGAGCCTGTTATCGTCCTAGGAAGAGTACTCGTGGAGGTTAAACACAAAGAAAGGTCGGCAACTCTGCCACTTCTGGTGGTCAAGGGAGAGTACGCAAGCCTTCTTGGACGAAACTGGTTCAAGCATCTAGGAATCGGCCTCACAGGTGTCCAACTCAGGAACACCCAGGAGGGTAGCGGATTCCTGGAGTAGTTCAAGGAAATCTTCGACGCTGGTCTGGGAAAGAGTCGGGGACCACCCATCCGTGTGGAGGTCGACAGATCTGCTGCACCTAAGTTCTGCAAGTCAAGGCAAGTTCCCTATGCGATGCGTCCGAAGGTGGAGCAAGAACTAGAAAAGTTGGTCCAGCAGGGAATCCTTGAACCTGTAAAACACTCAAATTGGGCTACACCGATAGTCCCAATCCTGAAAAAGAGTGGTGAATTGCGGATTTGCGGTGACTATAAAAGTACCGTAAACAAGGCAGTGAAGTGGGAATCTTACCCATTGCCCACGCCTGAGCAACTCCTGAGCAACTTAGCGGGTTGCCGTCACTTTACACAGCTTGACCTTGCACAGGCCTACCAGCAGTTGACCGTCGATGATGAGTCAGCAAAGCTTTTCACCATCACGACGCACAAGGGACTTTTCAAGGTTAACCGTCTTCCATTTGGAGTATCCGTCGCCGTAGCGATCTTCCAGCGTTATATGGAGGAGTTACTTGCCGGAATTGAAGGAGTACTAATTTTTTTGGATGACGTCCTTATCGGCGGAGAATCCAAAGAACAGCACGATAGACGCCTGCGAGCTGTGCTGCAGCGATTCAAAAAAGACGGGTTACGCCTTAACAAAGCAAAATGTACGTTCAACACAATGCAAGTCGTGTTTTGGGGATTCAGGATTGACAAGGACGGGGTACGACCAACTGAAGACAAGGTCAAGGCCATTCATGAAGCTCCAGAGCCCAAGAACAAACAGGAACTACAGTCATTCCTGGGCTTGCTTAACTTCTACCATCGTTTCCTCAAGGGAGCTGCTCACACCTTGGAGCCGTTGCACAGACTGCTGGATAAGGGGGCGAGCTGGACATGGACCGTCCTCGAAGCTGAGGCTTATCGCAAGGCGAAAGAACTGCTCAAGTCAACGGCAGTTCTGACTCACTACGATATCAGCAAGCCTTTAGTATTGACCTGCGATGCTTCGCCTTATGGTCTTGGAGCTGTCTTGAGTCACGTGGCCGACTCTGGGCAAGAGTCACCAATAGCTTACGGGTCCAGAACCCTAAGCAAGGCTGAGCGAAATTACTCACAAACCTTGTCACTCGTCGTCTTCTTCCATTGACGCGAAGGTACGCTCGCAGTTGCGCCTAGCAGGCGCATATCTTACACCAAGTCAGTTTGCCGACCGGTGTCGTCTGCTAAGGATCTAGCGGCATGTTGTGAATTTTTCCCCAAGCGCTTCGAAATCATTTTTCGTTTTTTGCAATGTCCTTTCAAGACTTTTCATACGAGCTAACAGAAAAAAGTCACATGGGGCGAGCGAGGTCCTGAGAATACGGGAGGTGGAGAAGCGGTGTCATGGCCATTTTGCTAAAAAGATTGTTGCACTGACAGGGCAGTGTGTGCTGGGGCATTGTTGTAATGGGACTATCATTCCCCCTTTCCCTCACATCGGGGTATTTCTGCCTTCCTGAGTTTCGCAAGTGTCGCAAAATTCCCAGGTAAAACACCTGATTAACAGATTCACCAACAGGAACAAACTCTGAGTGAACAATGCCCAAATGTTTCAATGTTTTCATCAGTTGAGGAGGTTGAGGGCCGCCCTGAACGAGGTTGGTCGTCAATCAATAATTCACTGGCCTTAAAGCGACAAAAGCGCTCATAGACATGAGATTTCTTATTGGCATCTTCTTTGCAAGCTCTCTGAGACATTACAAGTTTCCGGCAGTTTTTCCCAAAACAAAATTTCACGGCCGCATGCTGTTCCTTGATATCAGACGTTGCAAAAAAAAAAAACGATTTTGAAGCGCTTGGAAAAAAACATTTATAGCAGACAATGCCAGCCGGCAAACTAACTCGGAAGGGGTGCTGCTAAGCGCTGGTAGCTGAGGAAGCTGGTACTATAAACGGCCCGCCTTTCAGAAATTCATTCCGGTTACTTTTGCATCCACCCTGGTATGATTCACTGTGCCAAAAGCTTTCGATATATGCAATGTTTAAAAAAAAAAGATGGCAACCAGTCAAATAGGCTCAATAGACCTTATGCAAAATTGCTTGGTGATCTGACAACACTGAGAGCGTCGCCATTTTTATGTTGGCAAGCGTCGTCGGTACCAAAGCACAGTGGAGGCATCGGAGAGAGCCGTACGGGCAGTGTGCGATAGCACAGCAGCTGTGTTTTCCGCCTTCTGACCATGAAATGTGGACGAACAGTTTAAATAACCTACCGCGACTGTCTGATGGAACTCTAGGAGGCCTCTGCATGCTGGCAACAACCTCGTCGAAGCACTGCAGCAAGTCCTACGCCTTCACTGTGGAAGCTTACACACTGCAGGTTGTCGCCAGCGTGTGCATAGGCCTCCGAAAGTTTCGTCAGACAGTTGCAGTAAGTTGTTTAAACTGTTTGTCCACGTTCCATGGTCGGAAGGCGAAAAACACAGCTGCTGCGCCATCGCACACTGCCTCTACGGTTGTTTCCAATGCATCCACCGTGCTTCAGTACCGACAACGCTTGCTAACATTAAAATACCGACGCTCTCAGTGTTGCCAGACTAACAAGCAATTTTGCATCAGGTTTATTGAGATGAGGCAATTTTCTCTGTAACATCAAGCAACATCGGCCAGAGTGTGGGCCCAAACAATGGCGGACTTCGATAATTGGTGCTGCAGCTACCACACTCCGTTCACCTCTAAGCTGAGACTGCGATGGAACCTACGTCCTCGTTAGACCAGTTATATGTCTCTGTTTCGCCACGTCATCAGGCTCCCACCCATGCCCATACTTACGCTCAAAGAGCGGGGTCAGGTGATAAGAGCAGTGATGTGATTGGTTGTAGTCATTTTGGAGCAGCTATTGGAGCAGCCAAAGGTTCATTTTGTAGAAGCAAAAAAAGCTTTTGAAGCATAACCGCACACTTCATTTATATCACTGCAAATGTGAGGAGAGACGGCAAATATTAGGAGAAGAACAAACACTAGCTGTTTAGTTGCATGTGGAAGTACCAGACACTTTAACAAGACGGCTGATGAAGGACAGCGCAAACTGCCGTGAATGATTATCTTAGGTACGTAATCCCACTGAACAAATATTAAAATACAATCATTTTGAGTACCTAGATTTATGTGTCCTTCAGGTTCTAGGGGGGGGGGGGTTGTAACAAAACTGCAATTCCTAAATCGGACAAAAAAACAAAGCATAAAAAATAAACCTACAAAAGAGTCCATATATACCCCCTTGCACCACGTCTCGCTCTGGAGACGTGGTGCCCTTAGCACGCGGGTGTGCTACAGTGAAGAAAGACACGCAACGTCGCAACGCCTAGTTCGCAATTGTTGCTTCACTGCAGTACACCAGTGTGCGGTGAGAAGCGCACTCAACAAAGCTAACTAACCCACCAGAAAAGATCACGAGACTTATTGCGAAACTTCCGAGTACTGTCAGTGCTTGGTACGAAATCAAATCTAATAGTATGTTATTTCAGGCGATTATCGAAAGTCCTGAAAACCTGCACTAGCCTACCCTAAGGATCTGGTCCAGTAGCGAGGCCTGCAGCTGTTATATTTGGCGCAAATGGCACAGCAATCACATCACTGGGTGATACAAGGGAGGTGGCTGATTGGTCTGGCAGGCACTGTAGTCTCAGCTTAAGGGTGAACAGAGTATAGATGGTGCACACTTTTGAAAAGGGTCTATTCAAGGGCAGCTGACAGGCTGTCGGTGGCTGCAATACAAATAGCAGAAGCGCGTACTGCAAGGTTCACTCGTCTCCTATCATTTTTATATAGCCTTTGTTCTTGCCATGGGCAACACTGGATCCCACCGCTGCCGGCATGTCGTGGTTGAGACAGGTTAACAACGACAACTGGTTTGTTGCATACAATACGTGGTCTTGTGGGCTGTCGGGCTAGTGGCATCGATTACATGATGGGCCTTGTCTGCTAACCCTCTTTGCGTCTTTTTACTGGTGCTTGCAGCATGAGGTGCTCGGCCGTGGGCTCCGGTGTTGCAAACAGCAGTTCTGAATCACCATTAAAAAAAAGAAGAAACAGGGTGACAAACTTGTAACAATGTAGCAAACAGAGATGTTTTACGCTGGCTTCACACGAAAAATCTTTTTGAACGTTGTGACATTGCAAGGCAAACACAATTTTGGAAGTTTCACGGTCTAAACCATCAAGCACGCCAAAGGATTGAAGATCCATTCCGCTGCCTGGCCATGATCCGAAGAGCAGCTGAAATCTCGTTACATCTTGAAGTCGCAATAGCTCCAATTCCAGTCTCTCGAGTTCACGAGCAGCAATTGCTGAAATAACAACATGCTATTTTTGGTATGATCACCACCAAAAATACAATTATTCATGCTGTATAGACCCAAACTTTTGGAGTCATAACATGCAACAATGCCTATGCCTTACGTTGATGCACCTGGAACCATACATTACAAAACCAAAAAAATTAAACAATCAAATTTTGTTGTCAATTAACCTTCTGAACCTGCAGTGATTATGAAATTACACTACAAGCATATACAGATTAATTAAAAAAGTATGTTTAATATCTATCTTGAATGAACTGCTATGTTTTATTGTAAATATCCCATTCTTGCAAGCACATCAAACGCAATGATTAGAATGTGACAAAGGCATCTTGGGACATTTGGGATGTGAGTCACCTCACCATGGCCATTGCTAGCCTGGCTGCAAGCATGCCAGTTGACAGTGTCACCAAATACTCTACCAAGAAAAATACATTTGTCTCTATTCATTTATGCCAGTGCACCCACAGTGCCGAATGTTGCTATCCTAGTGGTGTAGACACCACGCATCTGAAAGAATGCATGAGGATCTCACCCTCCATGCTGTACAGTAGTCATGCCGCACCAAGAAAGGGGGCCGCCGTGGGCACACCGAGATACCGGGTTTGCCTAGACAGTAGAGACAGCTGTCTCAACTTGTGCTCCAGCTGTCCGCAACCATAGATGGCAACAGTAATCTATTGTTGCCATCAATCGTCCCAATAAACAGATCTCACTAAGCGTTCCACGCATGTACTTTAGTTTACAGGAGGCAGGGGGCAGTGCATGAGACAGCTCGTGTCATCTCGTCACGCGCAAAGCTCCAGCGGGGTTCTCCCACATGCAAAAAGACTAAAGTTCCTTTGATGCATTGCGGCAGTGGCGGCTTCACGAAATTGGCTGGTGAGATAGGTCTATTCAAAGAGAAAGACCCTGAGGCTGCTGCGCATCCAGTCGTTCTAACCACGCAAACCCTATTCGTGCCAAGGCCATTGGATTTTTATGGAGTGAGATATTTTCATAGTAAAGCATTTGGTGTTATCATGTCACACCCTAGTGGTTGTCAACACCCATGGGCTATATAATTCTTCTTCCCTTTCAAAGAATTCTGTTACATCTGAAAGATAAGAGGTTGAAAACAGGGATGGAGATGAAAATCACAAGAAAGCAAAGCGACTGACCGGATCGTCCTGGGCGAGCCAACGCAGGACATCTGTCTGTGAGGAGTGCGGGCTGGGGTGGTGTGTTGCCCAACCTGGAGGGCCCTTGAAGGAAACCTAGCCCGGGCTTGGCTCAACTGCCAGGACCCCAGTTTCATCAGACACGGCGACACCTAGCACAGCCAGGCATGCAGGGGGTCTGAACCCATGCTGGGCTCAGGGCTCATGGTGATTGGTGACGCCACTCACCAAACACCCACAAGCGCACAAGTCTCCTGTGGCGACGCAACCCTGTAAAAAGGTATTCAGTACATGAAGTAGATACTGATCAAGCTAAGTGAGACATACACTTCAACTGAAAAAAAAGAAGACACAGCTCAGACATATGATGGATGCTCAAGTGCGGTTGTCTGTCACGTCCAATGTATTTTACATGCTCCAAGTGAACTAATAGTGATCATAGATGAACTCACAGCTAAAAAGTAAAATGAGCCCAAAATACTGAAAGCTGAGCTAAAGTATGCACAGCTTTCTTAACCGAAATACCTAATAATGTTTTTGTTTCACTTGTCTTTCTCATTAAGTGACACCTCTTTTTCAGCTACAAATGGAATGTGCTCATGTGAAACCTATAACTTCATGCTAAATCTGGATCATTCCTCCTCTGCAGTGTGCTGGCTTGCTCAAAATGAAATCAGGTGGTCTTATCTCGGTCTGAAGAAAAAGAATTGTCAAGGCCAGTGCAGCCTTAGCAAAGCTTTTCCTTGAGGCTTCCTTAGATAGACCGACAGAGTTACTTTCGAACAAACGAGCCAAAAAATAGACTATTGACATCACAATCAAGATTAGACATTCCACTGAAACGAATAGCCAAGTGAAATCACCACTTAGTTGAATGCTCAGGCGGTCGTAACCTGCCAACTCGATAGCCTCCACCAAAAACTCTTTTCATTGCATCAGTTGGCAAAGTAAACGTGAAACACATGCACGATAAAGACAGGCATTATACGATGGTTCCCACATCAAGCGTAGCTGGCGTCCTACGACACTGTGACATGCCACGTCCCGATGTCGCATTGTGGTGAGCTGGCTGACGCAAGCGGAAATTGCAACCGCATATTTTGGTCATTCCACAGCAGTGTCAGCTCTATGCAGTTTCAATGTTCTCATGTTCTGCGAAGTTCCTGCAAGCACCATGAGTGACAAGGAAGATGTTGTGATATCACCATCTATACTACAAACAAACAGAGCATTGCTACAACGACAATGATGCCGAGAAGCGGTGCTAAAATGCTGAAAGGTAGTGCATGTTTTGGTTTTGCTGCATATTTGGTTTGGCTTCAAAGTTTAGAAGGTGAAGAGGAATTGCAACGGCCAGGGTCCTCTGGGGTAACAACCGCTACGAAGTCACGTAAGCAGTGTGGAAGGTGTTAGCTGTGCCGGGGCTCACGTTTCGTAATGATGCACTGTGCCTGTTGTCAGACGCCCGTCACTATATACCTCGAACAGTGCGAGAAAGATGTGGGTAGGTAAGCAGTGAGAGCCAGTCAAGCAGCACCAAAACAGGACCTGGAAGGGTACATGGGCTCATCCAGCTTTAACGCCAGAGAGGCTTGAGCCAAGCTGGGCTTTGAATGGAGCCTGAGCAGAATGCACAAGGGGAACCACACAGGCCTTCCTTAATGTCAGTCACAAAAAGGTGCCTACCGCACACTATTGCGTATATAGGAGGTAGAAGTTGAGACGCAGTCTTTCCTCGAAATAAGCTTCAGTCACTTTCCATGATCCCGGGTGGTGCTTGGGGTCTCGTGAAATGACAGCCCCGCCATGTACAACGACAAATGCCAAAAACAGCACCAAAAATACAAGAACGCACGAGGGAGGCTAATTTTCATCGTTCACATTTTCTGCCTTGTATAGGTAAGCAACGCACCCTTGTGGTGATTGCTGGCAACCGGCAATTGAGCAGGCATTATCAGTATACTATGCTATGCTCCATGACACCTATCCAGGCAAGTCAGTCATGAAGAGCTTGGCAAACACTATCCTCTGGTACCCCGGTGTTGACAAAGACATTTAAGACCATGTAAGAAGGTGCAAGACATGTGCACAGTCCTGTTAAATGCCTCCGGTGTAGGTTCGGGTCCGCTGGTCGGATACCAAGCAATGCCGAACACGGCTCATATTATGCCATACTGCTGGAGAGTTACGTAATACTGATCGTGGTCCACTCAGACACAAAGCAGATAGAAGCATCGGCCAATATCACAGTGGAGGAGATGCCAGCTCCTCCGCGTACGGGCAGCCATCGATGAAGCTACGTGGCGCACGCGTGCTCGTGCACGCTGGTTCTTCGCCGTAGGGTCTCGAGCAAGGAGGCCAATGAAGACAGTGGCCGTCTTGTAAACGCCACCTTCTTGGAAGGCCGGAGCTGGGCGGCCATCTTGCGTCCTGACTATATTCCATTCATCCCTAAGCTGAGACTGCGGTGGAAGCTACATCCTCAATAAGCTGAGACTGCGGTGGAAGCTACATCCTCAATGGACCAGTCATACATCCCTCTTTCGTTACGTGATCACGCTCCCGCTCATACCCACTTGCCGAGGACTGGGTCAGGTGATGAAAGGAAGGTGGCTGATTTGTTCGGCAAGCACATAGTTCCCACTGCAGTCTCAGCTTAGGGGTGAACGGGGTATAGGGCAGCACGTCTCAATGCAATGAAATTTCGTAAAGTCCAAAACCGGGTACAGCAGAGCGACCGGTCAAGGGGAAAAGATCAGAAGGTTTGAAAGGCCACGTCTCAATGCAGTGAAATTTCGTACAGTCCAAAACTGGGTACAGCAGAGCGACTGGCCAAGGGGAAAAGATCAGAAGGTTTGAAAGGCCACGTCTTGCAGGGCAGACTGGTAAAGTGAACGATCGCGAGCGTTGGAACACTGAGAAGGACCTCAGAAGCTTATTTACTGTCCTCAAAGAACTAAAGGAACACAAGCATGGGAACACTGCAAGAACGTCAGAAGCTTATATGCTGCCCTGAAAAAAACTAAACAAGCATGAGCGCAATAACGTCGTGAGAAACCGCAGGGGCTCTTTTTCTGCCCAGGAAAGAGTTAAACAGTCGAAAGAACGGGATGGGCAGACGCATCAAAATATAGTAGCAGCCGACGCAACAAAATGTAGTGGTAGCTGACGCACCAAAATGTGTGATTCTCTGATGTAGAGGCGACCATGTGGGTGGTTCGACGATCAGGCTGCTACTTGGTGGCAGGAGACATCCAGGAAGGGCCGGTAGAGCGGCAGGGCTGGGATGCCCTGATGGGTGACGATGCAGAGGCGATTGACTTTTAGGTTTAGGTTTAATGAATCATAGAGCAGAACATCAAAACTGAACAACACGACCGGCGAGAGAGGCGCGAGTTCAGGCTCGAGCTGGCACTTGTAACAACACAAATAGTGCCCGTGACGACGCAACAATCTAGTAAGAGTAAAGCTATATGCACTACGTCGTGCACTTCGACCGGAAATGGCAATACGCACTATGCGGAGAGCATATGCCATTTGGGTCACCCTTTTCGGACGGCGCGTGTATCACTGGTGAGCGCGTTAAACCAAACCCCCCCCCCCCCGGCCCGCATTCACGCCACTTCGCTGTGACAGTGTGCAACTGCTAATTACAAAACTTAACCCGTCCAGCCGGCAACCCAAGCCCCGCTGTCCCCGATTGCACCTCCGGAAAGAAAGTCGTATACCATTTAGTTCTGCAAAGTTTCGTCAACAACAATCTTTTTTTTTCAGTGTTAATCATAAAAAATAAATGTCGTAAATATCGCCAAATGCCCAACAACAACAAAACAAAAATGTTCTAGAAAAAAGAAAAAAAAAAGTAGGCCCATCGAGGATCGAACCCGCGTCCACTTGCGTAGGAAGCGGATACCTTAACCACTATGCCATGCCTCCTTTTTTTTTTTTCCAACAAAAAACAAGTTTATTTACATATTGTACCCATTCGTTTTATACGAGTTTCGCGTAGTGCGTGCGGCAATTTCCTGTAGAGGTGCACGACGTGTGCGTATCGCTTTACTATCTAGTAAAAGCCAATTACTACAATGCCACTGCACTGCAACCCGCTACTGAATCGGAAGTTCACGCGCTACGTACGTACAGCCGGGAGATCACAACCACGACAGGTGCAGCTCAGAAACCCAACCGCTCCGAGATTGAGGAAAACAGTACGGGCAGACACAGTCACATACCTATGAGCATGTTTACCCTGTCGATCACCGGTCTCAGTGTTCAATGGTTCAATACGATCAGATATACCACTAATTACTTTGTTTCACACTCTTGCGACCGAGTAAGACCGAGAGAGACCAGACGGGTTTTTAAGCCTTTTGCGACTTCTTAGGACCGGATGCGCTAAAGCGGAGCTGGTGCTGAGAGATCGCAAGGGGCTTAAAAACTGGTCTGGTCTCTATCGGTCGCAAGAGTGTGAACGGGCCTTAAATGCGGCAAAAACAATATCCTTACCTCATTTCGGCAAACACTCACGACAGACCAAACGCGTCGTTCGTTGTTGTTGATGCCAAGCCAGGCCCAGCTGTTGAGAACCAGTGTTGCTGCTCGTGCCGACAAAATTTGTATTCCACCAATTTACGCGAATTGCCCAACAGATGTGAACTTGGCGGATCTTAAAAGATCACGAAAGCTAAGGAAGAACATAATTTATAGTCTTTATGTAGTTATCTAAGTTACTAATATCATTTACGACTGCCTGCACGTGAATATCAGATTCGAAAGTGACACTCTCCCTGTCGTCACCTGCAGAAAGGTGGTCATTCCACAGCGGTTTGGTGTCGTGACTTTGCCCAAAGGCTGGTAACTCGCCTTTTGGGTAGTCAAAGCCTTCCAAAGCGCCATTTGACCACCACGGGTTGTCACTTCTTCTTAGAGTGTATAGGCAGCTAAGGACGCTTTTGTGATCGCAGGCGTATAGCCGCGGCGACGTAGGCCCACGTTAACCTGGCTAAAGAAAGTTCTCGCCCCGATCGAGCGCATGAATGACTCTCTTCCACTTTCCTACATCTGCAGTAAAAAAAGAAAGAAAAGGGTCGCGGGCCTATGGTCTAAGCAATATAAAACACCATTAAGCCGGCTAAAAAAATTGGATGGTCGCGAGTCTATGGCTCAAGAGACATACCCCTACAAAAATGTCCTATGGTCGGCTATAGAAAATTCTTTGTATGGTCGGCTTTAGCTATTTGGCCCAATTAGCTAAAGAATTTTCTATGGCTGTCTTTAGCATTTTTTATGGTCGCCTTTATGGGCCTCTTTAGCTTTGTCTATGGCCCTATCGCTGTCCAGCCATAGCGCTCTTTAGCTTGTCTAATGGTTGGCTAAAGACTTCTCTATGGCTTACCCTATGGCTCTCTTTAGCCAGCAAACTCTAAAAAAGAAAGTGTTACTTGAAGTAACATTTCGTGATTTGTGACTTGTGAACGCTACCCGACTTGTGAACGCTACATGGCCGATAATACGTACATGTTTGAACACACAGAATACACAGAGCACAAGCAGAACACTACTCCACACAACAGCAACAATGCCGCGACACCGGACCCCTCTCTTCATAGGCTACGTTCGCGCTAGCTGTATATATGGCAGTCTAATTTTTGAATCCGACTTTTTCGGTGACCCATCATTTGTCGCAAAAGGACGGAGAGGCGGAGCGAATATTACTCGTACTTAATACATTATTTGAATTGTCTCTGGGAATAGCCCCCATCTCTTAATTCAACACCCTGAAAAACGCAAATGTAGATCATTAGGCTAATTAACTAAAATTTGTTAATTATCTTTTTGATCAGTTTGATGAATCACGTTGACAATGCAGTGATGACATGCAGAACACTGGTGCTGAAGATTGCAATCAAGCTATTGCTTGATTGCAGTGTTCGGCGCCAGTGAAATTTATTTTCACTTTTTGGGGGTAATAATTAATTTTAATTGTTGCACAAGTATTTTAATGGTTTTTCAAACAAACAATATTACTGGTTTCCACGACTCATTGCAACAGCAGAGAACATATCTTGGGTCATGGTTTGTCACCGGCATTACAGAAATTTAGTATTGATTTAATTTTCTAACCTGGAGTGTTTTTACTAAAACAGTAAGCGCCGGTAGTGATTTTCTATAGGCGTGGAAAGAAAATTTATTGGTTCTTAGTCTTTAGACTCGGGGCCACAAATTTTTCTATAGACGGGTAAAGACAATTTATTGGTTTCCAGTCTTTAAACTCGAGGCCAAAGAATTTTCCATAGGCGGGTAAAGAACATTTATTGGTTCGCTGTCTTTAGACATGGGGCCATGTAATTTTCTATAGGCGTCTAAAGAAATTTTATTGGTTCCGAGTCGTTAGGCTTAAGGCCATAAAATTTTCTATAGACGGCTAAAGACAATTTATTGGTTCCCAGTCTTTAGGCTTGTGGCCATAGAATTTTCTATAGGCGGGTAAAGAAAAGTTATTGGTTCCCAGTCTTTAGACACAGGGCCATAGATTTTTCTATAGCTGGCTGTAGCTGTCTTTATGAATTTCTATGGCCGACCATAGAGGGCCATAGGGGGTGATAGCCTGCCATATAATTTTCTATAGACGACCATAGACCATTTTTGTATGGGGACATCCCGCTATAACCGGCTAAACCACATTGAAAGGTCGGAGGCTATAGCTTTGGTGACTATAAAACACTATAGAGTCGGCTAAAGTAAATTCAATGATCGTGAGTCTATAAAATTAGGGACAAACACCACTTTATAGTCGGCTAAAGCACATTAAAAGGTCGGAGGCCTAAAGCTTTGGTGACATAAAACACTATAGAGACAGGTAAAAAAATTCAATGGTTAGCGAGTCTATAGATCCAGGGACATACACCACTCTACAGCCGGCTAAAGCACATTGAAAGGTCGGAGGCCTATAGCTTTTGTGACATAAAACGCTATAGTGTCGGCTAAAGAAAATTCAATGGTCGCGTGTCTATAGATTTAGGGACATACACCACTATATAGCCGGCTAAAGCACATTGAAAGGTCGGAGGCCTATAGCTTTGGTGACATAAAACACTGTAGAGTCGGCTAAAGAAAATGCAATGTTCACGAGTCTATAGATTTAGGGACATACACCACTCTATAGCCGGCTAAAGCACATTCAATTGTCGCGAGTCTATAGCTTTAAGGACATACTATACTTCTATAGCTCGCTAAAGAATATTGAATAGTCGCGAGTCTATAGCTGCATAGCCATAAATTATTTTATAGCCAGCTATAGAAATCGGAATGGTCGAGATTCTATAGCTTTGAAGACATAGATTTTTCTATAGGTGGCTATTGCGTGTTTTATGGTTTTTTATGGGTGACCATAGAGGGCCATAGAAGGTGAGAGCTCACCATAGGATTTTCCATGGACGTCCATAGACCATTTTCGTATGGGACTATAACACAATCTTTCATGATGCCCTTTCATTACCCTATACAGTGACTTTTTAACTGGTATGTATTGCCCTTGGGAGTACTTGGGTGCGTGACTTATTTTCACAAACAGCGGCGAATAGTTGCTAAAGTCATGTGACCACAGAGTAGTTATTTTCAGGAATAGAGCCAAATTCGTAAGTCCCTCTTCTGAATTCGGCGCCCCTTGCAGCGGATTGTTGCACCCGAGGGGGTTAAATGTACTAGGAGCGAGTATGACGTTAGCGCCGTAGCTGCTACAAGCAATCCTCCTATAGAAAAGTGGAAAAAAAGTAGCAAAAAAAACAGTGAGTGTGCAAGCGAGCTGGTGATAATTAATCATAATGTGACACCTGAGAATGGGGTGCGAAAAAATTAGGAACCTTCAAATAGAAAGACAAGACAAAAGAGATTGTCTCAAAACCAGACATGTACACGTTACCCCAAAAAAGTAACTAAAACCCGTTACTCGTCACTCGCTGAAAAAGTAACTAAATACGTTACTCGTTACCGATTCTCAAAAGGAACGCGTGAGTTACCTGAAAAGGTAACGAGCTACTTTTCACGTTTCATCTCTATTTCATTTCATTTATTAGCCATTTAGAAGTGGGGTGGCCGGGACAAAAGGTACTTAATAGCACCTGACCAAGGTCCCGAGCCCCATACAGGTTTCAGAGCGGCAACACAAATAAAAACAATAAAAAAACAAGGAGAAAACAAAAGAAAAAAAGCAAAAAAAACAAACAAGGTTTACACACTTTCATACAATATATTATTCATGCTTCAAAATATATTGCTTTATTATTTTTTTGAACGTATCTATTGAAATTACTCTTCAGCTATTTCCAGAATTTGAGGATGCATGTTTAGAAGTTGGAGAATTCGCTGTGTTAATGTTTGTTCACCATAGCTCTGTACGTGTTTGACCTCTAGCATAATCCACATGTCTTAAGTTGTAGTGAGTTTCTCTTAAGGTAAATTTGGTGTGGAAAGGCTCCTTGTCAGTTTTGAGATAATGAAAGAGGACTTTTGTAAGGTTGAACATTATTAACTGCTGTATAGTAAGCAAGCAATGTTTTTTTTAAATAAGCAGATGTTTGATCGTTATAACTTTGTTTGTTTGTTTGTAAACGTCTTTATTAGGCCTTTTCGAGGCTGCTCTTGTCCCACGGAATCAGCAGCGGCGGGGGAGAGACAGGGGGATTTCTTTCCTTGGCGGGCCAGTAGAAGCAGGGCTCCAGGCCCTCCGTCTGAGTGGACGAAGAGGCAGAGGTGCTTCCACAGGAGCTGAACAGTCCCGAGAGGCGTGTCCTGAGGTAGAATCCAGTCGATGTAGCTGGTGGGTCGGTGTTCTGCCGGTAACTCCGACAGAATGCGTTCCCGGGCTGCGCCATAGGTTGGGCACTCCCAGACCAGGTGCGAGGTGGTCGCCGGCACGGCGCAGGCGCGGCACTTGCCTTTTTGGGATCATCGCCGAACATCTTGTGCCTGAGGGCCGGCGTGACGCCGGTGTTGGTGATAATCCGCCATATGGTGACCTGTGCCCTGCGGTTCAGGTCTGGAGGCATCGGTTGGATCTCTCGATTGTGACGGTTCGAGGCACTTAAACACTCGATAGATCGGATCGCTTTTTCTGGAGCACTAGTAGTTTTTCAAGGTTATTTTTAGTTGTCATACCTCAACCAATGAGCAGTAATGTAAATGGGAGTGAACAAGTGCATAGTATAATTGGCACTTAAGCCATGTTGGCAATAAATATCTTAATTTGTGTATTGTGCCAATTGATCTGGAGAGTGTTATGGACAACTTGGTCACATGAGTTGTCCAGTTCAGGTGTTCATGAAACCATACACCTAGGAACTTTAATGATTCAACCTCTCCAATTTGTAGGAGTTAAACTTTAAATCTATGTCGTAGTTAAGCATCTTATTTTTTGCCCCAAAAACAATATATTAAGTTTTTAAAATATTCAATTCAAGCTGGTTTGCAACTAGCTACAGTGATAAATCATTTAAACAACTATTAGCTGTGCTTTCAAGATACTGGAGGTTATTATCGAAAAAATGCATTCGAATCGTCTGCGCATAATACCATTTCATAGCGATGCGAAATGTTAACGATATCATTGATGTAGATCAAGAATCCGCAATGGTCCTAAAATTGATCCTTGCGGGACGCCATACGCTATTTGATGGATATCTGATTTGACGCCGTTATAAATGGTGAATTGTAATGGACAACTCAAGTAACTAATAATTAATTCGTTCGCTATGCCCCTTACACCATACATGTTTAGCTTTGTTAGTAGTATTTGATGTTTGATTGAATCAAAGGCTTTTCGGAAGTCAAGAAATATTCCGATGGTAAACTGTCTATTTTCAATGTTTGTAATAATTTTATCTTTAATATTTAGGAGTGCCATTTCTGTCGATTTATTTTCTGAAACCCAAACTGCTGCTTGGAGATTATATTATATTTTCCGAAAAAACTAGACAGGCGATTGTTAATTATTTGTTCTAAAATTTTCGAAAAAATAGGAAGTACAGAAATCGGCTTGTAATTATTGAGGTCATTCCGTGCACCACCCTTATGTACAACGCAAACGCGTGCTACTTTCATTCTATCTAGAAAGCGACCAGTTAACAATGACGTGTTGCATATGTGTGTAGCAGAGTTAATATTAGACTGGAAATGAATTTAATTGGTTCAGCTTTGAGACCGTCTTCACCTGGGGCAGTACTGTCTTTAAGGCAAGCAATCAAGGTACTTATTTCTTCCTCGTCCGTAGGAGAAAAGAAAATTGAGCTAGTTACGTTACTACGTATATATGAAACGACATTAGCTGCATTGGTTGGGGGAGACGAGGATGCTCCTGATGTTAGAAAATGAACATTAAACATGTCTGAGAGCTGTTTACCTCCGTAGTTTCGCCGTCAATTTTCAGTTCAGCAGGAGATGGATCACTAGGCCTGAAAATCAAAAGTTCCTACAGTGCTCAAGATTTTCTTAGGGTCAACCTAGGATGCTCTATAAATTTATTTATATAATAATCTCGTCGTGCCTTTTTAGATCCGAATTTAGTTTGTTTCAAACTTTTTGAACTTGACAATGATATCTATATCTCTTAGCTTGATAAATGTGTCATACAAGGAGTTCTCGATATTTTATTCTCTATATAGCGTAGGAGTCACAAAAAGGCTTTCTTGACTTCTTATGCTTTTTCAAGGTTCTTAGCGGAAGGCATGCTCATATAAAGATATGAGCTTGCTCACAAAAAGATTGTATGATATGGCTGGATCGCTTTCGGTGATATACTAAAGTCCTAATTGATATTCGACACCGAGGAGTAAAACATGTCAAGGTTTTCTTTGCTGATAGGTCTATAATTTATACAAGGAAAAGACATGGGGCTCTTTTCTAAATCTCTTAAGGCTGCGGTACCACGGCGGCCATCTTGAACAAGACATTAGTTGAACCACCAGGGCGGCGTTGGCTGTCCGTGTGAGGAAATGCTGCGGAACCACCGCGCCAATTTCGAAACCTTTTTTTTCCCGTCGCTTGCGACCTTGAGTTTCCCTCTCCGCTCTTACACCCCTCCTTTCACGTGTTCACCCTCTGGCGCGTCGCGCGTCCGTTCATTGTTCAGAGGACAATGTACCGGATAATCCCCAACTGAAGGCCCCTGCCCCAACTTGTCCAGCTGCCAAGTGATCTGAGCGAGATGGGGTTTTGCAGCGGTATGGAAAAGTAGGACCGCCAATTTTGAACTATGCTTTTTCGAAGTTGTACAACTTGTGTGCAGGGCTGGCAAAGGCACGGGCGAGAGTGCGTAACTGTTCACAATGCTTGGGTTGCAGGAGCACTCGCGCGTAGAAATGGTAGAAAGCGCTTTCCAAAACCACGCGCCCCCATTCTCCAGCGTTGCACGCCTATGTGTGAAAAAGGGTACACCTTCGATAATGCGTCAACGTCTCCCGACTTCGTGAGAGCAACAGGGTACATATGAGTGCGCCCTGGGTGCCGGCCGTACGAAAGAGACGCCCTGCGCTTCCTGTCACCACTGCCTTTTCTTGTACGCACTGGCCATGGGCGGTTCTTTTATTTTTACCACCGGATAGCTTCATGGGGTTTTTGAAAATACAAACCTGCTCATCGTACTGCTGCACTACACCTGTGTCAGGCCATTGTGCTGTAGTTTGAGATTGGGACGGTGTGGCTACATTCTTATTTCGTGTGTAATGCCATCATAATATCCCTTTGCTGCGAAAGGGTAAAAAAATGGTAGGATCGGCAGCAAAAGTTCTTTCAATGCCCGAATTACGATGAAACACCAGTAAGATCTAGTGTAAACGAAATGGGCACAATAAAAAAAATCCTACAACAAGATGGTGGCGTCTAACGTAGTGAATTTAGAGTGTTTGTAATAGCTATAACCGTGATAATAGTAATAACAATAATAATAATAATACATAACGGAAGCGATGTTGTTCCCTCTGTATAGTGGTAACGTTACATTCAATTTGCCAGATGTGTTGGGACCTCTGATCACGAGTGGCTGTGAGGTATTACTGGGTCCGGACATTTCATCGGAGCTGTTTCATCGAACACCGCCTGGTTGACCAGTATAAATAATAGGCGAGGACAGCAATGTTATAATACTAATTTTAATTTATTAGACTTCGTTTTTCAACGGAGTAGCGGAACTAATAAGAAAAAAAACTTTATTTTTGTTT
Organism: Ixodes ricinus; assembly: GCA_037355805.1. Taxonomy (NCBI): domain Eukaryota; kingdom Metazoa; phylum Arthropoda; class Arachnida; order Ixodida; family Ixodidae; genus Ixodes; species Ixodes ricinus. Next base: position 57,748 of record JAZHYW010006419.1, read on the forward strand.
CCCATTATTTCTTTCATTTTCATTTTTTTTATGTAGCTTCTGAAGGTACGAGACCTAAAAAAACAGAAAACGCAAACTTGACATTTCTCGAAACATCTAATCATCGGGTGCAGCGACGGAGGCACGTCCCTTAGAGGGCGAATCTTCGTAATCAGTCACATTTTTCAATAAAGTGATTGTAATTGTAATCGGTAATTTTTTTTCAGTAACGCGTACAAGACTGGCTGTATGAGACGTTATTTCTGCTTTGGGTTGCGATCTTTTGAGACAACTCCGAAAACACAGTGCATTGTTCCTTCTCACCGTTGCGATTACCTCCATCTTTCAGAATGAAGTACGCGTTCGAAAATAATCGTGCCCAGGTAACCGCAGCATTCCTCGATCAGAACTGAACCCGGAGCTACGTTTCTTTCAGCTTGTTCACCATCGATCGATTAGCAATGCTGACCTTGTAGGGGCTTTGCCAGGTTGACCCCTCCCCCCACCCCCTACCCCCACTCAAAAAACAAACAAAAAAAGCATTTTCTAGAGGACGAACTATTGTGGTTGCCCTTGTGACGAATTCTCCTTGACGCATGTTCCGCTGTAAGGAGCGGGCCTGTTACCAGTCGGCCTGTGATGAATCGTCATGTGACGAATGGACCGTCCTGCATCGAACAAATATTCCTCCGGCTGCAAACCTACGGCCATCACGTCTATAAAAGAAAAATGACACGGAACTGGAGGAAAATGAGGAAAAAGGGTCCGGGGAGCCGGGGGACACAACTGGTCGCTTGAATCATCGCCAGAACGCGGTCAGCTTTCATTCAGGGCGCAAAGCAAAAAAGTACCACGGCTTTTTTTTTTTTTTGTTTTGTAGAAAGTCACGGCCAAAAGAAACATCCTAGTCGACACTGTATCAGATGCTAGATCCGGACGCATAAACGTGAGCACACATGTGTTTGACGTTGTCCTGCGGTTACACAACACTCGGAGCCGGTGCCCAAAACGGTCTACTAGAACGCGTTTTACGAGTCGCGCTCCGCATCCCAATGCGAGCTACGTGTTCGCCGGACCAATCACTTGCCTGCCTTTTATCACCTGACCTCTCTCTCTCCCGTGAGTATGCGGAGAGGGGTGACCACGTGTCGCCAGGCTTCGGTTGAGTGGTCTAAGGAGCGTGCGGCTTCCACCGCACTGTCAGCGCGCAGTAATGCCAAAGGTACAGGGGTGAGCGCATTCCCACCGGCGATGTAAGCAGTCGCGCGACGCGACTAGATGGCATCGCAAAAAGATTAGATGGTCACACCTACACTCTAAAAAAAAGGGAGTAGTACTTCCTCCCTTAAAGGAGGAACTCGCGTGTCCAATATGTTGCCACATCAAGGGAGGAAATTTCCTCCTACAAAACGGGGAGGAAATTTCCTCCCTTAAGAAGGAGGAAAGTTGCCACCTATTTTTGCTTGGGGAGAAAAAGTTCGTCCCCTAGAAGGGAGGAAAATTGTCACCTTTTATCTTTCAATGGAGGAAACTTTCTCCCCACGTGTAATTGATAGAGATTCCACCAGATGGCGCTCAAAATGGCAAAAAAAGAAATCGGAGACGCGTTAGTTTGTTTTTAAGCTGCCCCGACTTTTTAACGCTACATGGTAGATACACATACATCACTGAACACGCATAATACACGGAACACAAGCAGAACGCCACACAACAGCACAACAGCACAACGCAGCGACACCGACCCCCACACCTCTCTACGAACGCCAAATTCGCACTCTCTCTATATATGGCAGTCTTATTTTTGAATCCGACTTTTTCGGTGACTGCTATCCTTTGTCGCATAAACACGGAGAGGTGGAGTAAATATTACATCGCACTTAATACATTATTTGAAATGTCTCCGGGAATAGCCCCCATCTCTTAATTCAACACCCTGAACAAAGCAAATGTAGATCATTAAGCTAATTAACTAAAATTAAATAATTATATTCTTCATAAGTTTGATGAATCATGTTGGCAATGCAGTGTTCAAATGCAGTACACTGGTGCTGAATATTGCAAAGAAGCTATTGTTTGATTGTAGTGTTCAGTGCCAGTATAATTTATTTTCAGTTTTGGTGGGGTAATGAATCATTTTAATAGTTGCACAAGTATTTCAAGGATTTGTCAAAGAAACAATATTACTGGTTTTAACACCACTACAGCCGCGCTCGTTTCGCGACACGAGAGGAACCGCGCGTAAATAAAGAAAGTCAGCCGCATAAAAAAATAATGCGACGTACTTTTTTTTTTTTAGTGCGTTATTTGATATGTAGCAGGAGATGCAGCGCAGCGCAAACTAAAAAGCAGCGGTGAACCGTCGGCTGTGGTGAATCATCCCTTCCTTCAAGCCCGCGGATCGCCCTCCTCCCCCACTTCGCCCCGCAACCAGAATGGAATGTCTATACTACCCTTTCTTCCAAGTGGACTCTTCCCGAATGCATAGTTGACCTTGCTTTCCGGATCCGTTGCTTCGGTCCTTCGCCGAATCGTCATTTCAGTGTCACTTCTTGTGCGGGGCTATGGTTTTTCAAAAACGGGTGTTTGCCGCAAGCCGGTTGTGGCCTCGATGTTGGCGGACTACAACGTGTGTCGGACGCAGTTGCTCGTCGCAACGCAGTGCTCTTTCCTATCGACGGGATATGATGTTCTGTTTGACACAGAACTGAAATAAACGCCGCACGGATTATCTTCCGCTGTATGGTACGTACGCTTTATTCCAAGAGTATACGTTTCTCGCGGAGGTGAGGGGTAGGAACGTAGAGACGGGTCGACTCAAATAAAGCAGCAATCCTAACAATTACGTAATCACGCAAAAAAAAATCAAGACGATTTATTTTTGTGTGCTTTATTTGTCATTGAAGTAGGCAGGCGAGCTGGTTAAGGATATATTACTATGTCGACTTGTCTTGTAGTAAGTAACGCGACAAAAGTGGTTGTACTTGCCATGCCAGTGATAAATCGCAACCTGTGCTTATCACAGCAACAAGCTTTCATCCACCATGAACAAGCGCGATCTCGAAGCGGGCGTATACGGCGTGATTCTCCCGAGACACACCGCGCTACGCGCCTCGCTTTCTTGTTTCACTAGTGTACCTCCGCTAGCCTCCGCAGCTCCGCTTTTCCTCCGCTAGCACCGCGCATGGGCAGTAGTGGGATCGCTGTAGGTGACGGCAACCAAGCCGTAAAGTTGCCGTCACCGCCATTGAACATGTTCGCGGCGGCAGCGGTGGTTCGACCGCCGCTGCCGCTACGAACATAGAGGAGGAATTTTCGTCCCTTTTACGAGCAGCACTAGGTGGCGCTGCTTCTGGATCGGTGAAAGGGAGGAACGGGGGCAATTTCTTCCCTTCCGTTGGCGACAGGGTGGAACATCGTTTTTCCTCCATTTCTCCTCCCTTTTTTTTTAGAGTGTAGGGTGCCTACATGTTTCCGCCGCTCCGCTGTTTAGGGTGGCGACAACGTTTGTGATACCTGTTGCCGACAAACCAGTGTTGCCTACCTCGTTACCATGGCAACCTCGGCTGTTTTCGTCCACCATTTTGTCACACTCGCCGGTCATGCCGCTAATCCTCGTTAGGGCTAACCCGGCTAGGGAGCGCCCACCGCTCTCATTCCGACGGCGAGGTTTCGGCGTGCGATGCCGGTCTGTTGCGTTCCAGCTTGTCGCGGGAACTCGCGTTTCGACAAAAGCAACGCAGACTTCCTGCTCGCAACTTCAAAATATGAAATACCTGAATAAAGAGAGCTACAGCCACCACGACCGCCATCCCGCTATCCCGCTGAGCCTCCGACTCCTCGTATGAACGGAAACGGATGTGGCCTCACAGTGTTGCCGGGCTCTCTAGACTACAGAAACTCAACGTTGTTTACGTTTAGCGAAATAAGAAGTGGGAAAAAATGGCGGTGGGAGAGGGTCTGGGAAAGGGTAACAAGAAGTTGGCGCCACCCTAAAGCGGAGCGGAAACATGTAGGCACCCTAGTCACACCGGCCTGCGCGATGAGCGAGTCCAACGCTTTCGTTGGCGAGTCGTTTCTCGAAAACTCTCGCTCCGAACGCCGTTGATTGGGGAATTGTAGTAGACCGTTTCCGCAGCCCGCTAAGCACCCGGATAGCGCTCCGTAATCCGCCACAAGACCTTGAACTATGCAGATAAGGCTGGCGGCGCGCATGCGCAGCTGCGGCACTAGGGAGTTTTCGTAGACCGCGTTTCTCCCTCCGCTAAGCCCTCCGCAACGAAGCAGCCGCTACTGCGCCGGCGCGCCGATGGCCTTGACTGTAGAGTTCCGGCTAGCGTAGCTGGTTGCGGAGAGCGTTGCGGGACAGCGGAAACGATCTACGAAAACTCCCTATTTTCTTCAGGGATACCGTAGCGGAGGAGAAAAACGGTCTACTACAATTCCCTATTGGCTCAGCCGATCCACGACCAAAAAGTCGGGTCAGCAAGCGACTGCTCAAATCGCGTCGCTTTTTGCCCGCGATGGTCGCTTTTGCAATAAAAGTTATCGCGCGACAAGATCGCATCGCCGGTGTGAACGCACCTTTACACAAGCAGGTGAAGATGAGGGGGAGGATTAGAAGAGGGTCCCCTTTTGTGTGTCGCCACGTCGTATCCTGGTCGCTAGTGTGCCCCTCGAAGATTAGCCCGTCACTCAACATTTCTACAAAAGCGACTTTCCTCCCCCTCTCACAAGTGGCTTTCACAGTACTGCGCGCAATCTCTCGAGCTTTTTCGTAGAAAGTAAAATATTCCTATTAGTTAGAAGGAAAACATACACACAAAAAGAATAGATGGACGTATTGGGTTTCTGTCTTGTGTAGTCTTGTCTATTTCCTAACAGCCTCTAAGGCTGCCGTCTGTGTGTTTAGAAGCACTCGAAAGCTTGGGAGGTGTTTCTTTGTTCTCGACTTTTCACCTTCTCGCCCTTTTCCCTTCCCTTCACCTATATAAACAAAATACGATGGATACATTTAGTTTCTAGTTGGAGGTCTATGTGTTTCTTCCTCGAGCGTGAATTGGGAGGTGAGTAGCAAGATTTATTTTTCGTAAGAGTTTAGATTTTTTAATTCGTGCACAGTGTTACAAACTTTGTATCTGTCGCAGACATGATCTTCTCCAACGGCCCAGCGTCGCTAAATGGCTACCAACTGATCGGCGACTCGATGTTGTTGCGTTTAGCGGAACACTGCTCCGGACTAAGGCGACAACAAATTGGTACGTATAATTCGTGGGCGGCGGAGAAAAGCTCACGTCAAAACCGATGGATGCGGAGAAAAGCTCATCTGCCTTTTGACGAGTGCGGGGAAAAGGTCACCTACGAAATCTAACAATCAATACTTGAAATTCAATATTCGCGGCCCTACTCTGGGCCTTGATTTCTTTTTCTGTTTATATGTCGCACTTTGCTTTCCGCTCATTCTGCGCTTTTTTGTTTTCATATTCGTATAAGTATTTCTAAAATCAAGTGTTCTCAAATATAGAAATTACAGAGAAGATGCAAGCGAGCTGGTGAACTTTCAACATTGTAAAACCCGAGACGTAGGACAAAAAGAAGAAAAAGGGGACAACACAGACACAGGTCTGTGTCTGTGTTGTCCCCTTTTTCTTCTTTTTTTGTCCTACGTCTCGGGTTTTACAATGTTGAAGTGTTCTCGTTCAACCCCAGACGTTCCCTTCTGTGTCCGTTCCTTAGACTAAATGTTTTTTTTTTAATTTTCTGCACCAGTCTTAGGTTTAAAAAACGCCATGATTATCTACCACCAGTTCGCCTGCGCACTCACAGTGTTTTCATCAGAAGACTGGCTTACTTTCTAAGAAAAAAATGAAGAAGCAGAAGAGTCCACAGTTTTGCAGAATGCATGAGAACAACAAACAAAGTTGTCGACGCGTCTTTTTTTCTAAGCTGCTTACTTCCACATGGAGACAGCCCCCAAAAAGTGACAAGTCCGTCTTGGTCTACATCACCGAAAGAGGTCATTGGTTATCACAAAGCAAAGCAAAAAAAAAAAAAGAAAACGGAGCAGAATATTGTTAGTTTTTATGCAAAAAAAGAAAAAACTATTTACAAAGGCGAGAAACAATCCGGCCAGAAACCATACTGTTCGATAAAACGGCGTTATATGAAACGGCTTCGATGAAACGACGTTTGATGAAATGGCCTTGATTGAACGGCGTCAATGAAATGTGTGCACCCAATTCTGAACGTTCTGTCACGGAGCGACAGGCTGTGAAGAAAAATTGTTAGATCGGTTCGCAGAATCGTGGGTGAGCTTTTCTCCGCACCTATCAAAATTCTGGTGAGCTTTTCTCCGCATCCGCCGGGTTTCCGGTGAGCTTTACTCCGGTGACCTTTTCTCCGGGATTCATAATTCGTAGGCTTGCCTAATGCATGTATGCCGTCCTCCTCTGTGTGTGTATCTGTTGTTTTTTTTTCATTCCATATCATGACATATCCTTGTTTTGAACGTCCTTTTCTGTCGCAGTGAGCTCTACGTTGGTGAGCGGGGCCACAGCAAGCCAGCTGCTTGATGTGGTGATGGAGGCGCCTATCGCCCCGCGCGTAATCCTGATGATCGGGACCAACGATTTGCGGGGCGAATGTGACGCGTGCAGCCTCATCTCCGACCTGGCCATCATACTGGGATGGCTTACACTTCATGCGGAGAAGGTGGTGATACTGACGCTGCCTCCCATTGCGCTGCATCACCGACGCGGTAGAAGCTGGCAAACAGTCAACAGGGTGAACCACTGGATCGCTCACTGCGGAAGCAGTAAGTGCGGAACTTCGCCGGTTCGACAATTTGCCACTAATTTCGTTACTGTATCGATCGTTCTAGGTGTCACCATGCCAGTGGAGATCCATCGACCTTTCGTGGTGCGGCGGACGAAAGTGCGATTTGACATGTATGCTAGGTAAGTTGTTCTAGCTTTACTGAAATCATGGAATCATAAGAGGCTTGCGCAGTTTGATCAAATTATAACAACCATTTCTATCAGGCGGTATGCTGGCAGAGGACGGCAGGACTTGGTCCACTGGAGCGCGGTTGGCATGGACGCCGTCGTGGGCTTACTGCACGTCGCCCTGCTGTGAGGTGCAAAAAGCTCGAAGTACCACCATCTCGATGAAGTGTCAAGGCTAGTTTGCATAGTAGCTACCAGCTGCGATACGTGTGATTGACTTCATGCGAGCTCATGAGACGCCCAATGCATTTAGAAGTGTTCTTTTTTATACACACACGAGTGCTGCGCTTACTGCGCGTGCCAGTGCAGTGAACGCAGAGCCTGTATATGTATAAAAAAGAACACCCCTAAAAATACTTGGCGTCTGATCTGCTCTCATGAAATCGCAGTCACACGTATCGCATCTGGTCTAGGGTGCCTTAGGGTGCCTTCATGTGCGCTTTGCTTAGGGTGGTGGCATCTCGCCATTTTGTCCCACACGTTTATTTTTATTTTTTGTTCAGAAGCGCGTGAAAGAGCGTGTCCCTGCACGCGTTTGTGGCGCTGACTGTGCTATCGCGACATTTTGTTTTCGTCGATTTCTTTGCATTTTACCCGTGAGCGCGTGCTGTCGGCATCGGGTACTACAAAGGGTGGCATCACCCTAAACAGAAGGACATTGAGGCACTCTAGGGTGCCTTCATGTGCGCTTTGCTTAGGGTGGTGGCATCTCGCCATTTTGTCCCACACGTTTATTTTTATTTTTTTGTTCAAAAGCGCGTGAAAGAGCGTGTCTCTGCACGCGTTTGTGGCGCTGACTGTGCTATGGCGACATTTTGTTTTCGTCGATTTCCTTGTTTTTTCCCCGTGAGCGCGTGCTGTCGGCATCGGGCACTACAAAGGCGTGGCATCACCCTAATCTGGTCGCTACTGTGTGAGCCGGCCTTTGGTCGTGGCTGTGGCATTCTAGTCGCCATGCAAAACCTGCACGTCTATACTTCGTTTCACCTTACGTCCGAGCGTGGCCGTTGTTATGAGCCGAAAGGCCAATCAAACTGCGCAAAAGCGCAACGTCATGGTGTGCTCTCTGCACTTGATATGACTAGCCGGCGGAGAAGCACGCACGGAGAGACGGCGAATACCGGCTGGTCCTATCAACTGCAGAGAGCACGCCATGACGTTGTGCCTCTTTCGCTGTTTGATTGACCCTTCGGCTCATAACATCGGCCGCGCTCGGACCTAAGCTGAAACGAAGTTTTTTTTTTTTTTATAGAAAACAAGGCTCATCCATCCGTCAGGCGACATCGCAGCATGCAACCGCTCGTGGGTTTATCTCGCCTACGGTGATTTTTCAGCGTTCGCGGGGCCTCGACAATCGGCCTTTTTTATGTCCCGTGATCAGTGTGTGCGCTCAAGTGTTCCTTATGTGTGTCCAAGTTCAAGCGGTGCGTGTTGTTTTTCGAACCGTGTCCGAATGATACAAAGTTTCACGTTTCCATTTTGTGAGTGAGTGAAACCGGTTAGGGCTAGCATTGACCAAGCAATGCTAGCAATGTGTCTGCTCAAGTTCAAGCAGTGTGTATTGTTTTTCTACCTGTGTCCGAATAATACGAAGTTCCACGTTTTCATCCTGTGAGTGAAGCGAGTTGGTTAGTGCTGTGCTTTGTGCTTGTTGACGCGATCAACGTTGGTGCTTTTTGAGTGTGAGTCCTCGAACGTCCGCAAGTTCCTCATTTTTCCCACTACATTGGTGGGCTCAAGTTCAAGTTATAACTGGTGCGTGCGGTTTTCTTACTTTTTTATTATTTCTTAGCTACGAGTTCGAGTAAGGGCAATGTTCACAGTGAAGTAAGTTGGTTGGTTGGTCAGTGGTAGCATTCTTGCACGTTCGCTTGTTCCGTGTTATTTCGAAATAATATCTCCATGCTGCTCTCTTGGCAAAAAAATTTTTTTTTCTTATTAGTGCAGTGTACTTTTGGTAAGGTCGCGCAGTGTTCAGGTTGACAAAGTTCAGGAACGGCCGGCGTGTTACTTTCTTTTCCTTTTGCACTCAGCCCTGCGAGCCTGATGTCTGAAAAATCTAATAAAACATCTGTCCATCAAGAATTGCCTGTCTGCTTTTTCTTATGTCAGAAAACGACAATGTGTTTTTGGAGGCACGACTGAAACAGCTGACACCGGCGAAGCTGCCGTAGCGATACCGACTGCAATGTTCGTCGGAGACGCTGCACTCGTCGCAGAAGCGTGTACGTGGGGCACACGGATTTTATTGCTGTCGCAACTTCCGCTCCTAAAGCTGACGGACTCGACGTGATTGTCTCAATGGCGAAAGTGTGCGACTTAGCGGTGATTTAATGCGTGTGAGAGTTCCGTGTTGCAATTCTAGCATTTTGCTATCGAGTGCGATCGTATAACAATTTGGCAACGCTGCGATTCGAACGTATTGCGACAAAGCCACGTCTTGATCAGAGCCCCCTGCTCGCCCTGCTCCATTCAGTGAGTTTAGCCGCCCTAAAGGCGAGGCCTCATTGCTATTGCCGTAAGCCATCCTTCGGACCACTCAAAACACGTGCCTTAGCCATTTAACTATCTATCATATTGTTTTCAATTTAATCTTTAATCGCACCTGCTCACCGTCAAAAAAAGTAAAGCCTCACAGGCGTCACTCCCTGAAGCACACGACATTTCGGATGGACCCGCCGGTTTAGAAACGAGCTTTATAAAACGCACAACCATTCTCCCCGGTCGCAATAGCGCGCAAAACAATGAGATAAACCTCCGAAAGCAGTAACAACCGTCGAGATACCGAACAAAACAAATTATTGACGGGCCCAGAACTGCCATCGAGTCTGCTGGGGGATTGCAAGTTCGCCCACACCAAACGCGCCGCACGCCAGGCGGCGCTAGCATAATTCAAGACGTTTGCATCCTATGGGTTAGTGCTAGCATTGAAGGCTTTCTTCGAACGCTAATATGGAAATCATTTCTTTGTTGCTGCATCGCGGCCAAAAATATATATGCTCTTATCATTCTAGCAGAAGAATGTAACGAAATTTGTCCCGTTATTATGACCGTGTACAGTAGAAGCCGACGTCACCTTTTCTATTCCGTTCAGCCCACCTCGAAAAAAAAAAAGTGATTTTTTTTAATAAAAAACTTTTTTTTTAATTTGTAAAAGTTTAGAAAAAATTAATAAATAAAGTTTGTGCCTTGTTTATTTTCTTTTTTTACGCTGCAGAACAACAACGCGCTCCGCGTTTTTGTCGAAAGTTGGGCGTCTTGTGCCGGCGCGACGCCCACCGCTTTCCGCCCCCATAAACAGGCGACCTGAACTGTAATCAAAGCGACACAGACAAGACGCAAACACGAACTGCAGCCAGCAGGAAGGATACTTACACGAGCTTAGTCAGCGAACGAAAAGAAAAAGACAGACATACACTTCATGCCAGGCACACAAACAAAGCAGGGATAGTTACAAGAATGAGAGCAGGGATAGTTACAAGAATGAGAGGGATGCGCACACGAAGGCAAGCAGTGTACAATAAATACACGAAAACTCGCAGCAACCGAAGGACGACGCCGCAAACACGTGTACGCGCACACGCACCAAAAGCACGTGGGTCACGCGCACGTATCGACACGGAACTGGCAATTTTGGTGATTTGAAATGTCGATATCGATCGCGTAAACGATTGTATTCAGCAGAGTGTGCACCGGCGGAACCGCGCATAAAAAATAATTTGACAATATAAACAGCGACCGTAAAATCCTCCTAAACGCTATATCAGCAAAAAGTACCGTATTATATGTAATAATTAAGCACATTCTACAAGGCCGGGTTTTCTATGCACTTTTTTTTTGCGCGAAACCAAGTGTTCAACCAGTTTCCGAAGCTGGCAACCACAGCTGCAAGCAGCGCCATCCTTGATGTATTCCTGAACTTCGCATAGTCACGTTTCGACCGCCATCACAGAGAGGGCGCAACACGACCTCCAATTTATAATTCCTGTCTTTTTATGATTTATTTAATATTCAGGCACGATCATCGAAAGTGTGAGCTGATAATGAGGTTCTGGGACAGTAAACTCTATTTTGTACTAAAGATATATGCCTAAATGTCTGCCAAAAGGGGTCCAAATACTCGTTTTTGACTATCAACAAATTCGTGATTTGGCCTATATTCAAACTTTTTTATAAACAATCCAAGTTGAAATTTAGAAAAAGGGCCTCTGTATGCAAAGCAGAATATGTTCTTCTTTGCGGGCCTACAATTTTATTCAACTATGCCCATCCCTAAGAGCTGTACATCTGTACTACCAAGTGAAGTTTCCCAAAATTGACTGTTTTTGTCAATTTTCACGTGAGCATTCCGAAAAAAGTTTAGGTCATATTACGATGAAATTTAGCGTAGCTCTTTCGACTGTAATTGCAAACACATGTAAAAAGTTTCAAATAAAATGACCGGGTAGGTGCCAAAAATTCGCGACTGAATGTGCTTCCGCGAAGTCAGTGTTTCTAAATTGAATATCTGTCAAAATAAACTAAAAAACTAAAAAAGGGCTTCTGTTGACAATGAACGCACTCTTTTTCTATAACATTCTAAGATTTGAAAGAAATTGCTTCAATAGTGAACCCTGCACCACTGTATTACGAAACCATGTTTTGCCGAAAAGGCCAATATTCGCGGGTGCCCACTGAATTAGCTTTTGCATTAGGAAAACAAATCATACATCAAAAGAAAGATAATGTTGTACACTACAAGATGATATATAACACATAATTTTAGCAAGCTTGAACACGCCACAATCGCATTTCAAAAACGCGCGGAAAGCGTCGTATGTCATGGCCGCCGTGGGACCGCAGCCTTAAATAAACAAAATGTTGGAAGGTGGTCGCTTACATTCCATGTTAACACCCTCCTGTGAGTTCATTAGGATTACAATTCGTAATACACAAATCGATTACAGTTGCTGTATCCAGTGTAACACTTGAAGGTATATCAATTATGTTATGAAAGCCATAGCATTGTACAATCGCCATAAGGTTTATACACGGTGGGCTAGAAGACGGTATATCAATATTGAAATCGCCAACTAACGTTAACTGGAGGACTAAAGACGTAGCGTAATCCAATCGGCTCTCAACAAAGCCAAAAAAATCTACAGTATAACAAGACGGCGGCCGATAAATCACAGCTATAATCATCTGTCCGTATTTAATGACCAAAGACTCAAAATCACAGCAGATTAAAGAATATTAAGATAAAACAGTGTAAGTAAGGTTGTGCCGAATATACAAAGAAACTCCCCCTCCTTTTGTGTTTAAGATATATACTTTCAGTCTGATAGCCAGCAAACAAAGCAGCGTCATCTTTACAGGTGAACCAAGTTTCGGTGAACGCTGTGAACATCAAACTTAACGTTCAACTGATGCAAGGAAATATCTAACTCATCTTGTTTGTTCCTCAGGCTTCTTGCATTTAAATGGAGTTCAAAGTTTAAATGCATTTAAATGCATTTAAACTTTGACGACCAAATATACAACGGTTTTTGTTTCATGGTTTATTGTTTTCTTTCAGTATTCATTGCACCAAAGCAGTAGCTGCCTCTCGAAGTTTTCATCAGTTATGTTTCCCCGCTTCCTTGAAAATACATCTCCAGCGACTCTGAAGAGTCGCTCTACCGACGCGCTCGAAGCGCTCGAAGGAACCGCAGTGTTGCTCTTCAGGAAGGGCTGGTGAATCTTCGGGAACTGCGCCTCCACTGAGGAGAGCGGGTAATGGGTTATGCCATGTGCCTTCTAGTGTTGCAAGGTTCGGGTTTACATCCGGTCCGTACCCTGTTCTAGAAGGTTTAACCAACGAGCCTTATTGTATTGGCTGGGTGAAGGACATTTCCAGCTGTAGAGTTCAGTACAGCAACGTTTATCGCTGGACACGTCAGTTGAACTGTTTGACTGACGTGTCCAGCGATAAACGTTGGTGTACTGTCATACTGTTCATTTGTTTTTATCGTTGCCCACTTACCGTTCTCGCCATAGACGCATACTGAGGTTAGAATAGAAACAAGGCTGTTTAAGCGTTGTTGTACACGTTACTCCTCAAAAGTAACGAGATACCGTTACTCGTTACTTGGCATTAAAAGTAACTAAGTACGTTGCTCGTTACTTTTCTAAACAAAGTAACTCGTTACTCGTTACCGAAAATAGTAACTAGGTAGAAGTAAGTCGTTACTTGTAACGCGTTACGTACATGTCTGCTCAAAACATTGTTGTCTTTTACTTCGACTTGAGAATTTAATTTTTCCACACCAGTCTCAGGTGCTACATTATGATTAATTTTGCTCTCATAATATTTTAAAACTCCTCCGTTGCGGTGACCGACCGAGAAGTAGCAAGAGTTCAAAATGCTACGGGAAAGCTGCCTCCACAACAAACGGAGCGATGCGTCGTCTGCATGGTGATCGGTGGCCGAGTGGTCAAGCGCACACCACCTCGGAAAACGTGGAGCGAAAGCTCGCTCTGCAGAACCCAGGGATCCTGGGTTCAATCCTCGCCCCTGCCTGTTTCGATCTGGATGAGCATCGTACCGGCGTGGTGCACGTTAAAGACCCCAGGCTAGCGGTTGTACCGCAGTTGCTAAATTGCTCATCTACAGCTGAGACACCAGACGCCCACTGAGGCAGACTAACTTCCGGCAGTATAAACATACACACAACAATTTGCTTTGCGTCGTCGGCTTACGTTTCTGGTGAGAGTAGAATATCCCTCGCAGTATTTCTTCGGAGTCGACAAAGCATCATTTCGTGATACATATTTAACAAAACCAAATTTGGGGAATTTGCTTTGAAGTCGGAAACTGTACTTTCCTAGGATCAGTGAATGTACTTCAAGTAAAGTACAAGTTTCCTAAACTCTATTTGAAGTAGTACTTTAAGTCCAATGTACTTAAAGTACTTCCCTACACTGCGAGAGGTGAAAGTGTGGCATTAAAGAACGAGAGCTCGAACAGCGTAAATATTTGTTAAATACATAATCCGATCTTGTCCCGTCTTTTTTCCTGTTTACCGCTTCTGTGGCATCGAAATTCAGTTTCCGTACTTGCCCAATGAATTTCGTTAGAATAAAAAAAATACTCCGCAAGATTACATCGAGTTTTTGCCCTTCTGTTGAAGATCACTGTTTGGGTTTTGTTATGGTATGGCAGAATCAATATCAAATTTATCTCCTCACGGTTATCATATGCAGTAACGTCACTGGGGTCAGCGGCGCCGGGGCGGTGGCCTGCCGCAACCTCCCCCCCCTCGTTCTTTTCACAAGCCAGCTGAACCAGGGGCGGTCGGGATCCGCGTAAAGGGCGCATTATTGCTTCCCATTTGCACATTGGTTGGATCCGGGCAGTGGAGAAAGGAGTACATCTAACAGGGAGATCGGTTTGCTTGGCTCCACTTGTAAGCTATCACAGTATTTCCTACTCATTTTTTTTTACATCTGAGCATATCACCATTGGCGAACGTGCACATCGTCGCCTCGCTGGGCGATTGTGATCATCGACTCAGTGCCGCGAGCTGCAAGAGGCGGCCACTAGCTGCAGAGTCCCGGTCCGCATCTTGGTATCATCCAAGAAGCAGCACTACAATAAAATACTCGACTGAAAATTGCAACATAATGGGACAGGTGTCTTGATCCCTACCAAGGGGTGCACAAAGACGGTGGTACACCTGCAAAGGATGACTACGAGAAGCTTGAACTGAATGACGGCTACGAGGAGTTAAACACAATTCACTCAAATGACATATCGAAGAAATAGACCGTCTGGCACCTTTGTGAGCTTCAAGCCAACGGGATACAGATCATTTTGGCCAGTAACCCCAACTCAAAAGCAAATGATATTATAGTTGTTACGCATGAAATAACTTCACATAACATCAACAAGGGCGGTAGCCTCTCAGTGAATGTGTCATCGCTCTGCTGGCAAAGAAGCCACTGGCTCTGCAATTTCTGGATAGCGTAGACGTCACTGAACACGTCCCCAAATATATTCGAGGAATCTGGGGAAAATCAAGAATGTTCCTCTTGAATACTCCAACTCTGCCTTGCTGCAGTATATACTTGATAACAGCGTAACGTCCATTCAGCGAAAAATAGTGCATCTTCAGAAAGAGGATGGGAGCGTCAAAGCGAAACCACCTAAAAGTGTTTTCCTAATATTTCGCGCAGATCGGCCAATGCCTCAGCGTGTATTTCTTGGCTTCATAAGTCACCCAGTTTAAGAATATTTCGAAGCTCCCGTGCAGTGCTTCAAGTGCCAAAGATACGGCCATGTTGCGAAATAATGCAGGGGACCACAACCCTGTAAGATCTGTACAGGACCACATCTTTACAGGAACTGCACCATCATGCTACGCAAATTCAATGTGCTAAATGGGACGGGAATCATCCAGCAACTTTTTCTGTGTGTTCAGAGAAGCGAGCCGCGTGCAAAGCTTTCCGCTCCAACATGCTGGATGGGAGACAACTCACGCGCCATGCACCACCACCAAATCCTGAAATTGTCCGAGTACGTGCATCAGCCTCAACAAGCAACGCGGGGCAGGAAACCTAGTTCGTATTAGAACGTCAACGAAAAAGGCGCTGGGTGCATAATAACAAGGAAGAGCAAGAAAACCCTGCACACGAACCAAACCATGAATGTGCTATAACAGCGCTGACCTCGTCAGGACCGGGAAGACGTGCATCGGGCAATATTCAGCTATCCAAACACTGCCAGTCATCGAAAGCTACACCATCTTCACATCTGTCGCGATCTCATTCTCATCAGCAAGGTGATATGAGCCAGCTAACGGCTCCAATGTTTTTTAGGGCACCTAATGCCATACTAAAGTTATCCACTTAAGCCGGAAAACGTCCAGAAATCAGGCCTTCGTTGCAATGGAACACCTTCTGCTCTCGTTAGGTGACAGTTAAATTAAAAGAAAACAGGATCCCAACTAATGGCAGATATAAGAATGCCACAGTATTTCGATTGAACACACGAGGGTTAAATTGAAGACTCTCTGACTTCCCTCAGTTAGCTTTTAAGTATAAATACCCCATTATCGTAATATGCAAGTTCCGATTACCCCAGAATCTTCGATTACCAGGATGCGACAAATGTTAGTCGCTACGTACTGTTGGGGAAAGCCAAGTAACGTTATTTGTCCTTCGAGAACTCACGGACGTGCCACATTACATTATTCACACGAGGGTAAAGAGTACATTTGTGCAAGAAATTTCAAAGGTCATGCCTCTTTCACAATAATTTCAGCATATAAATCGCCGAAATAAAAGTATGGTAAGAGAATGTCTAGAAAACTTTCTGAATACTGTCCCACCACCCCACATCATAACTGTCGATTTAGTGTCCATCACAACCTATGGGGCGGTGTTCGAACAAATCTTCGCTGGAGGTGCCTTGCTGATATAGTGAATATTGATAACATATTCTACTAATTGACGTATGTCCCACAGACCTCCATGAAACAATTAGCCGCAGTTACTTTGGCTTACCGTTTCTTTCCTCGAGTTCGTAATTACATGCTACGTGGTTCACATATGTAGAAACAAGTGGGAAAAGCGTATATCGTTATTTACTTCGTTCTATTTACTGTGCCCCACTCCTCTCTGTAATGCCTTCGGGCCCTGAGAGACATAGTATATGAAATGAACAGATTTTGGATAGCAATAACACGCGCGGAAGTCTCGGCTTTTAGTGCTAGTCTGAACAAGCGAAATGATGCTTGGATTAAAACCACATTCAAACGGACTCAGCGACTTTGCATGTCGATTGAGATTAAGATCTGCGAACTCTAGAGAAATAAGTTTTTTGGAACCACGATTTTGAAGTGTCGTAGCTGAACACTACGTCTTTGGAGCCGAAGGGGATACAATGAGTATGGGGTAGTGAACAGCGTGCGCAGTGAGACTTATTGCTATTGGACATGAACCTTATGATGAGCTACATGAAATAGCATTTATTACGGGGAAATCGTATACCGTATTTACTAGAGTAATAACCGCACTATTTATGAACAAGGTTCTTGCGTCTACTTTCCCGCATAACCCATATACAGCCAATCACTGCATTGCGAATAATTAACATAGCGAATAACCAGATCGAGAACAAGATTCTCCATACAAATGAAATCTTCGCAGACGGTAACTTCGCACGAAGACTTTATCTATGTCCTGTAAACAGCCAGGATCATGCTGTCGATTGCGGAGATTGGCAATCTGCGTGCTCCGCGGAAAAGCGAACCCTCAGGTTTTCTTCATAAACAGTGCGGCTATTACTACTCGAGTAAATACGGCATCTTTCGAAGTCAGTTTTTGGGAGTAATTGACATAACCAGTAAATTACCCCCAAAAAGAGTCCCAAAGAATTCATACGTGTTATATGAAAACGAGGTGTCTGAGTCTTCCACGCCATTTGGTATAGGTTCGACATGACAAAACACCATGAAGGGAGGCGTGCGAGGGAAATACAAAGGAAAGAGGTTGCTGCGAGAATGGCATATAGACGTATAAGCTATAGGTGCACTACTGCTAACCTGGGGTTCTTTAACGTGAACCACGTTCATCCGCAGCCCTCGGCACGCTTCCAATCACAACGAGGAGGTTGTGTTTTGGGAGCCCCGGAGGTGATTTCTCAGGGTTTCGACATGGCGAATCTCAGCGATGTTCCGGAAGGCCCCGGTCAACAATATTAAGAGCCTTCCTGTACTGGGACGTGTCGAAACTATCAGTTACGTGCGAGTGAGGGAAAGCTGCGCTTCGTGTGCACGCTCGTCGAGTGCCGGGCTTGAAAGGTGGGATTCGTGATGCTCGAATACTATGTCCCGCTGGGCCATGACCGGGATTAATTTATTCCGACGCCGACAGCCACTCACTCGACAGGTTAAAAACGAAGGGCTTGGCGAGTCACGAGAATCGTATTATCGCTTGGCAGCTAGTGAGATTGCCGCATTTGCCGATAACACGGGGTGCAGCAAAAAGCCGCGCCATGTGCTATTAGCTAGTGCCACTAAATAAGCTAGGCTTCGGAGTAACGACACTTACGCATCTTGTGGCTTAAAATCATGGTGGCCAGTTATCTAAGGCTTCATCTGAATTCACAGGAAACATTTTTACGTCGTCCACAAATAGATTGAGAGTTCGCGACAGAGAAAAACAATATCATACGAGCTTCCTAACACCAAATCTAATGCAGTGAGGAAGTCGCACTTTTGAATCATGACGATCGGCAGTTGCGTCTGCTCCGCAAAAAGCACCTACATTGCGACGCCTACAGCAATATCGGGGAACAGAGTGCCTATACTCTAAGCGTAGCTCATTTAGTGGCTCTAACTTAAGCTGTTTGTGGGTACAGAAGGGAAGCGAAAACGTTTTATTCGCAGCGCCGATCGTCTATTGCCTCGCCACGACTCCACCGTCTTACAAGGTAGTACACGTAAGAGGCACTACTCCATTCGCCTGGGGTAGACTTCTATGGGGCTGCATCAGGCTATCGAAATCCTCGCAGAACAGAAACTTCAGAAAATGTGTTCGGTTAGGTGGTTTCCTTGTGATTAGCCCTGGTGAGCACGCAATTCGTCGCCGACTTAACGTCACTGCGTTTTGTTGATCTTCGCCACGCATCCGTCTATCAACGAGCGCCTCCACCCTTTCCGCTTCGCCTTATGTTGGAGGCTTTCGTGACGAAAATTTCGTTCCGCGATTTTCAGCTGTCTTATAGATTAACGAGCTAATTGGAAGAACTGAGTGGATCGAATCGCGGATTCTTTTGTACGTCCCAATAGACCCATCTCACCAGCCAGTTTGACTACGCCACCGCTGCCTCAATGCATCGAGGGAACTTTAGTATTTCAGCACGTGCCCGAACCTCGCTGGAACTCTGCGCGTGTAAAGGACGCGACGGCCCGAGCCGTCTAGGATACTGCCGCCTGCTTCTTGTGAACTAAAGTTTTGTCGGCTTCATGCGCACTGTGCCGATCGTTTGGTGAGATCGGTCTATTCTTCGAGTATGGTTATAACGCGTGCGATATACATTTGTTAAATTACCCATGCATCAAATACAATTTTAGTAACATCTGTAATACGCGCCGCAACGTGCTCACAATCCCTAGACAAAAGATTCGAAGTAAATAGCAAAAAAGAAGAAAACAAAGCGTCTGTAGAACACGCGTGCGAAGTGCCATTTTTTAGGTGTTTGCTTTTGAACCGTTGGAGCTTAAGACGTCAGCACGCGCAGTGCGTGTACCTACGTTCCCTGAATTATTTTTGATGCTTGGGTAATTCAGCAAAATGTCTATTCTGATGAAGAATAAGGGTGAAACTAATCTATTTGATTTGCTTTGAATTGGCCATTTGCACTGAAAGCTGCTTAACACACATAACATCACTTAAGTTAAAAACTTAACACATATAACACACTTAAGTTAAAAACTTAACACACTTAACACACTCTGACTGCTCATAATTACACAAATTATGAAACTAGTAAGAAAAAAATGAAGTTTAATACAAGATACCAAATTATTCGTGTCCAGAGTGGTGACAACGGATGATGGGAAGTTATTACCCGCTGATGGCCTGAGGAAGGAATGATCGATTAAATGCGTTCGTAGAGCCTGAAATATGTTTGATGGCACGTGTGTTGTTAAAGCGCGATGATGTTCGGTCGGGGGGTGATAGTGGGCGCAGATATAGAATCTGCGCCGATGACAATACAGGTCATCGGCGCAGATTGGCCAGCGCCTCATACGTCACAACCGCTGCTCACTTATAAAAAGGACAACGAAGCAACGGCCGGGCACTTGGCAGTAGCGGCGGCACGGCACGGTCCTAATCGCACGCAAACCCTTACAGGTTAGTACAAAAACATTTACAAAATTATTTAGTGGACTAGCTGTCGCTGCTGCCAAGCGTCTTTCTGGTTGTGAACATGGCTAAGGACATTGCTAAAGTGTGCAATGAATTGAAGGAGGACTTGAAACATGAATTTAAGACGTTCAAGGAATCGCTCGAAAGCGAGCTTAGAACAGAGATTCGCGAACTAAGAACTGATGTGAGGGAAGTGAAAAAAGGAATGGATTTCATAAACAAGGCATTCGAAGATATAAAGAAAGAGTTTGAGGCGCTCTCAAAAGAAAACGCAGAGCTTAAGCGGGTAAATGCGAGTCTGCAACAATCCCATGAAACGCTGCTGCAGGCGATCAAAGAAACAGAAATGCGCCTCGTTCACTGTGAACAGTACTCGAGGAACGCAAACCTAGAGATAAAAGGAATTCCGAAACAAGAAAATGAAAATGTGACAGATACTGTACAGAAGATCGGCGACCTTATCGGGTCGCCGATAGCAGTGAATGAGATAGAAGTGTGTCACCGCGTGCCGACACGAAATAAGGAAAGCAACATCATCATTCAATTCCGAAGCCGGACGCGACGAGACGCTGTACTGGAAGCTGCAAAAAGAAGCGCATAACAAACAAAGATCTGGGGTCCACTAGTACCGCACCGATCTACATAAACGAACACCTATGCCCCGTCTTGAAACGACTGCTTGGGATGTCAGTGGCAAAAAACATGAACATAAATGGAAGTTTGTGTGGGTCCGGAATGGCAGGATCTTTGCCAGGAAAACGGACAACGCCCCTATACTGGAAGTCACGCACGCGGACGACCTTGAGAAGATTAAATAAGTGTTGAATCGTGTCTCGTAATTGAGTTTGTGTTAAAATGACTGACGAAAATTACTTACTGCCAGAACATGTTACGAAAATATTCAACACAACTAAACATGACATATATAGTGTATTTCATCTTAACCTACAATCTGCACGTAATAAAGAGGATGAACTTAGTATTTTACTAAACAACTTTGGGTTTAGTTTTGACATTCAAATGTTCACGGAAACATGGTATTATGAAGAAGGTGACGTTATACACTTGGAGAACTACAAAACATTTTATTTAAATCGCTCTGCTAGACGTGGTGGCGGTGTGTGTATCCAAGCAAAAATAGTATCGAGTGCGAACTCATAGAACAGTTTTCTGTGATTAATGAGGACTATGAGATATTGACTTTAAAAAATAACGACTTTTTGTTTTCAGTTCTTTACCGCCCACCAGGCGGTAATATTGCTCAGTTTACTAAATTTATTGAGTCCCTATTTTGTTTCGTAGGAGACAACGGCCTAAGAATAATTTTGGGGGAGATTTCAACATTGATATGTTAAGTGATTCAAAACAAAAAAGAGAGTTTAGTATGTTGATTGAGTGCTTTGGATTTGCTAATACTATCAATTTCGCTACTCGTGTGACTTCAAACTCTAGCACACTTATAGATCTCTTTCTTACAAACGTTGATGCCTCACTGTTACAAAGTGGTGTTGTGGGCTGTTCAATCAGTGATCATCTACCCATATACATTTTTGTACATCGGAATTTGCCCAAGGTAAGCATAAATGATGCTCCTTCATTTACATTTCAAGACATGTCATTTACCGCCTTAGAAAGATTTAAGTATCAAATTGAACATGCGAACTGGGATGCGGTATTCTCTGCGGACTCTGTTGATGAAGCTTATGACTGCTTTATCATGATATTCACTACCATTTACAAGAACAATTTTAAATATAAGACACATCGGGCCCCAAAAGGCTCTCGCAAACCCTGGGTGACGGCCGAAATTCTAAAAAAATAAACAAGAGAAATAGACTTTTTAAGCAATTTGTTCGTACAAAAAATCCAGAAATACTACAACTTTTTAAGAAATGTCGTAATGAGGTAACAAACTTAATTAGACGAGCAAAATCTACCTATTACTTTAACATGTTTAGCAACTTAAGTACCAGTGCCAGTATATGGAAGAAACTCAACTCGATTTTAGGAAAAACGTCAGCCTCTTCTAGAACTAATACATTAAAAATAAACGGACAAGAACTTGGAGGAGTTGAACTAGCCAACAAATTTAATGATTATTTTATTAACTTAGTCAGTAATGACCGCAGTAGAGTGAATGAAGCACTGGGGTATGTATCGAGATTTATAAATGAAAGTATCTTCTTTTATCCTACGGATGTTCATGAGGTCAGCTCTGTGTTTTGTAACCTTAACAATAGTAAAAGTTGCGATATTGATGGCATCCAAATAAAACCCGTTAAATATGTGATTGCGACAAATTGCACCTATTTTAACTCATTTGTTTACTATATCGTTATCACAAGGTATTTTTCCTAAAAAATGCAAATAGCAAAAGTGTCGATATACTTTATAAATCAGGAGATAAAAATGATTTATCAAATTATAGACCGGTTTCTGTACTTCCGATATTTTCAAAGGGTTTAGAAAAACTGATACATTTTCGATTAAACCAGTTTTGTGAAAAATTTTCCGTTGTTACAGATTCTCAATTTGGATTCAGAAAAGGGCGATCGACTGAACTTGCGCTGTTGAACATGAAAGAAATAATTCTGAAAATTTTTGAAAATAAAATTCTAACGGTAGGAATTTTTATCGACTTTTCGAAAGCCTTCGATCGGTTAAATCATGACACACTAATGAGTAAACTTTACAATTATGGCATTCGTGGAAATGCGGCGGCGTTAATAAGAAGTTATTTGAGCTTTCGTTTTCAGAGCATTCACATCAATGGCCACTTCTCTGATCTAAAACAACTACAGGCAGGTGTACCACAAGGAAGTGTTTTGGGACCTATTTTATTCAACCTATACATTAACGACATCATAAATATTTCACATAATGCCCAGATAATAACGTATGCGGACGATACGAGCATATTTTTTCAAGGAACGGACATAAATATTATTTCATCTGAAGTGAATAGTTTTCTCAATGTGCTTAGTTCGTGGGCAATGGCAAATTCGTTAAACATCAATAGCAATAAAACAAAGGCCGTTCTATTTCGCCCTAAAAGTTCTCTTTGTCAAATAGATATACCACTTAAGCTAGATAGATCAACCATACAAGTTGTTCCAACGGTAAAAATACTAGGGTGTTCTTTAACCAATACATGAGTTGGAACGAACACGTAGAACATGTTATGTCTAAATTATCAAAAATAACAGGTATTATTTATAAACATCGTTTTTGTTTACCAGAAAGGGTCAAGATTATATTATATAACACATTGTTTGCTTCACATTTAAAGTACTGCCAGCTTGTATGGGGCAATGCGACAAAATTAAACCTAGACAGATTATACATCGCACAAGAAAAGATCTTACGTTTAGTAGCCAATGTACCATATAATAGTCATGCCGATATTTTATTCTCAAAATTTAAGGTAACACGTGTTTTTGACTTATATACACAGACATTAATCCAGAAATATAAAGATAGTATTTATTATAATAACAAATCATTCCTTCACTTAGCTTCGCTGGATAGAAAACTCTTCGTTTTATCATACGCGTAGTCCAGAGCACTGGAGAGTACCGCATCCCAGAACCAATTACGGATTTCAAATGCTCCAGTATACTGTACCATCTACCATTAATGAACTCATTAAAAACAATATTCACATAGAAAATATGTCAAATAGCCAAATTAGACAATTGTATTTTAACAACAAATAATATTTTAAAAGTTCTGTACTGTTCATCATATCAAAAGCTGTATAATGTTCTGTATGTATTTTTTCTTGTGTTTTTTTGCAAGTGCCGACTAATCTGCCCAAGTCTGTATGGGAGGCAGGGACCTGTCAAGCTACGCAATGTAGCTTTTTTCCCTGTCTCCTTCTCCAAACTGGAGTCAATAAAGTTGAATTGAAAAATTTAGAAAACGTTTCTGCGTTCAACAGATGGGCCGTGTTCCTTCCGGCAGGACAATACTTGTGCGTGAGCTATCTGCGAATTTTAAGTCCGCCAACTTTTGTTGGGTACAAGCAACAGCAATGAACCTTTTTCTCATATAGACGACACCAAGTGGAGAAAGCTCGAAGTACGATTCACGTAAGGAAGGGGAGTCGCGCTACCTCTGCGGCCTTTTCCACAGCTCATCTTAGTCGCGGAAAGTGCAGGAGAGATTGCAGAACTCCCTGACCACGGTGTCCCGGACGCAGACCTTAGTTCGAGCTTTTGGCGCTGCGGGTGGAGAGCCTGGGCATGCGTGAAATTCTTCTTGAAAAAGGTCTATTTTGAACGAGGCACGTTGGGCAACGCCTGGCGCCCAAAGGTGTCCATGCAAGCCCGACTCGCGTTTGAACAAACTCCGCGGCTTCCTGCTCGCCCCGATTCTAGTACGCACAGACGCCCCTTACGCCCCCACCGCTGCAACCCCCAGCGCCGTAAAAGGGCCCGGGTCAGCCGCGAGGCATAATGAACAGCCCACGCAGTCGCCACACTGCCGCCACTGCTGCGGGTCTTAACGAGTGCTTCGGTGCGTCCTATCCGGACACAATTACCTCCCTGCCCCCAACAGACGCGACCTCCGTGCGGTTCTCGGCGACATCCCACCGACGCATACAGCGAGAGAATTCTCGCGCTGCTTTATAGCAGTCGACGGCTCAGCGTGCACGGGAGCGTTGCGCTGCGAGCGCGCACGGGTCCGTGGGTTGCAGCCGGGTGCAGCAGCGGCCGCATTAATCACGGGATGCCTCGGCGCCGGTGGGAAGGCAGGTGTGCGCGCTGGCACCGCCAGCACCGCGCATTTTGACGTGGCGCTCAATTAGAAAGGCAGGCCGGGAGCAGTACGGCGGTAGGCACCCTCCTTCTGTTCTGTGTCACACCGGTGAGTGCCACTGCGTGAGGTATCCCGAACCGCGATCATTACCTTAATTAAGGCCGGTGATAAAAGCCTCGGCTTTTCATCACATATAAAAGCATCTTGAAAACGTTGACTTTCTAATCTTGAAAGTCCGAAAACATTTTTCATAAGACATAGACGCCACGAATTTTCGAGGGAATAGTTATTTACTTATTTCATAATACCTTGAATGCCCCATTACAGGGCATTACACAAGAGATGTGAAACAAAAAGTTTCAATATAGAAACAGTAATACAAACTCGGGAGTAGCGACACAAGAACTGTAAAACTAAACATTTCAATATATAAACACAGTAATACAAACCCATGAACAGCGATAACAAGATTACAAAGAAACACTAAAGAATAAAAAATGAAAGCCGTTTACAACCCCCTGTAACGCCGAATTATGGCGCAGCTCTTGAGGAGGAGGGGAAGGCACGGGGGGGGGGCACGTGACCTCGGGGGTGGGGGTCACGTGACCTCGGGGAAGGGAAGTCACGTGACCTAGGGGGGTCACGTGGCCTGGAGGGGGTCACGTGACCTCGGGGGGGGGGGTGTCACCTGACCTTACGGTTACGCCGACGCCGACGGCGACGCCGCACAAGCTGGAAATGGGCGCCTAAGACATGGGCTCTAAAAATGAAATACACGTTATTAACATGCTAAGACTCTGCATCGTTTGCACAGGGATCTAAAATGTTCACCTAGTAGCCTTTTAAAAATGTCCACATTGTCAGTTGTAACTATGTTATCAGGTAAAGCATTCGATTGTAATATTGTCAAAGGGAGAAAAGAATTGGCGTAGGAGGTGGTGGAGGCAAATATGGGCTCTATTTTACAGCTGTTGTCTAGCCGTAGGAAAACGAAATGGGACGTGGGAGTAAAATTTTTCTAAGCGTAGGGTTGAGGTGGTAGATCTTGTAAAACTGAGTCAATCGAGATATCTTCGGCCTTAAAGCGAGCTCAGGAAGATTAGCTCGTTCTCGCAAACCAGAAACACTAGTGAAAAAGAATGATCAGAAAAAAGTGAAAGCCGTTTACAACTCCCTGTAACGCCGAATTGGAGCGCAGCTCTTGAGCAGGAGGGGAAGGCACGGGCGGGGGGGGGGGTCACGTGACCTTGGGGGGGGTCACGTGGCCTGGGGGTCACGTGACCTCGAGGGGCGAGGGGCGGAGAAAATTTTCCACTAAATTTAGCGGGGAAAATTTCCCGCCAGATCTAGCGGGAAAATTTTCACGCTAAATTGAGCGCGGAAAATTTTCCGCTAATTTTAGCGGGGAAAATTTTCCGCTAGATTTAGCAGGGAAAATTTTCCGCTAGATTTAGCGGGAAAATTTTTCCGCTAAATTTAGCGGGGAAAATTTTCTGCTAAATTTAGCGGGGAAATTTACCCATCATGAACCGCGCGGTTACGCCGACGGCGACGGCGACGGCGACGGCGACGGCGACGCCGCTCAAGCCGGAAACGGGCGCCTAAGAGCTGCGTTCTAAAAATAAATCTCAGACCTGTGTTTTGCACACTTTCTAGTTCTCGTTTAAGGTAATTTTGCCACGTTGACCATACGGATGCAGCGACTCTAGCTTTGGGCGGACTAAATTTAGGTACGCGATCTGTTTTACTTCAGGTGGGGGTGAGTTTAAAGTTACTTCGTAGAAAACCCAGTGTGCTATTTGCCTTAACGATTACGTGATTAATATGAGTGACCCATGTTAAATGGCTTGTTATATGAAGACCAAGATATTTGTAGGATCAAGTACTACTGAGTATTGTGTCGTTAATATTGTAGGTGTAAGAGGATAGTGATACATTACGAGAAAAGGTTAGCACTTTGCATTTATCTAAGTTCAGGGACATCTGCCACTTGTTGCACCAATGAGCAATGGATGATAAGTCGGGATGAATGATCGTCAGTATTCGTGATTGTGCGATAAATTACGCAGTCATCGGCAAAAAGGCGTACGGTGAAAGAGACACAGAGAGGGGGATCATTAATGTAGATTTGAAAAAGGAGTGGTCCGAGTACGCTACTCTGAGGGACGTTCGATGATACGATAGATCCAGATGACTCTGAGTTATTGGCGACGGTGTATTGGGAGCGACCAGAAAGACATTCTGATATCCAGGCGATGATAAGGGAATCAATTTTAAAATTCTGAAGTTTGGTTAAAAGACGCTTATGAGGTACCGTGTCGAAGGCTTTTGCAAAGTCAAGAAAGATGGCATCGACTTGTTTTTGTATGTTCAAGGTTAGAGTGAATGTTATGTACGGATTCTAGAGTTGCATTTCACATGATAGTCCTTTCCTAAATCCATGCTGATTAACGTTGAGAAGGTTATTAAACTCTATATATTTTATGATATTTGAAAACATGATGTGTTCAATACTTTTGGATGGGATACTAATGAGCGATATGGGACGATAATTTTGAGGTGAATTTCGGTCTCCGGACTTATGTATAGAGATGACACGAAAGATTTTCCAGTCAAGGGGGATGTAGCCAGAAGCAAGGGATTCACGGAAAATGTAAGACAGGAAGAGAGATGATATGTGTTTAGTGCTGAATCGAATCTTGGAATTGATGAGGTCTTCTCCTGTACTTGAGGTAAGTTTCTGATTTTCGATGGTTTTTAAGACACCGAACAGGTTGATAGTAATCGGTTCCATTTGTGAGTGATTAGGAATATGAAGCTCCGGACAGTATTAAGGTTTTCGTTGGTAAATACAGAACAAAAATATTTATTTAAGCAATCAGCACACTGCTTGTCAGTTAAAGTCAGTCCTTCGGTGTTAATGAAAGCGAGAGGGGCGAGAGGTTTGAAATTGATCTTATTCTAGAACTGTTTGGGATTGTCGGACAATACTTTTAATAGGTCTTTTTCATAAAATTTCGATTTAGTGTTGGCAATTTCTTGTTTGTATAATTTTTCACATTCTTCATATTTATTCCGTGCCTCCTTATTGGCGGGTTATAGCTTAACTCTCTTAAATAACCTCTTCTTTTTTTTTGCCTATATTCTTACTTACTTTAGTAAACCATGGGTTGTGTCCGTCTTTTAATATTACCCAGGGTTACATATTTCCGGACTAAAAAGCATAACTTGTTTTTAAACTGGATCCAGTTTTGTTCTACTGTGCGCAAGCGAAATGTTTCACGAAATTGTTCATAAAATATTTCTAATTCTGTGTTAATTGACGCGTAGTCAGCTTTATTATAATCTCTAATTTGTTTCTAACGAAGGCATTTGCGTTTAATAAGAAAGGAAAATTAAAATGTGCTATGAGGTGATCACTGAGCCCAGGAAGTAATGAAAGGTTATTAATAATACTATGATCTGTAGAAAGGAAATTACCAGTATGTTGCTGCTCTGAGCAGTGATTCTTGCTGGTTGATTAATGAGCTGTTTGAGGTTGAAATCTAAACACATATCCATAAATTGTTTTGATTCATTATTGCTGGCAGATAAGGTTTCCTAATTAATGGCGGGATAGTTCAAATCACCGAGAAGTACAGGAGTTGCTTTCGAAAATTTTGAAAATAAATCGCTAAGAGACTCGTGTAATAAAGGAACAAAGTCTGTACTCATGTCTGGTGGTCTGCAACCAGGGGCAAGCAGTGTTGAAAGTGATGAAATATGAATCCAAGCCATCTCCAAGCCAGTCGCTGTAATCACTAACGATGACGACAAGCGGTTGTTTATCGCTATCAGTACTCCCCCGCCCCTTCTGTTAATCATATCGCATCTCTATAATGCATATTTCATGTTGGAACGAAATATTTCAAAGTCATAAAGTCGGGGGTCAGCCAAGTTTCGGTTAGAAGAACGAATTCGGCTTGCACTGAGTGGATAATAGAGTACAGATTGTCATGTTTAGGAAGCAAGCTCCTTATATTAGTAAACAAAACAGAGTAACAGCAGGATGATTCGTCAGATTGCTTTAATGACAAAGCAGAAGGACAGAAAAGACGTGCATTTTGTTCTTTGGTTGCTATACGCTCCGGGAAATAACGCATTGGTTAGTATAATCATTAACAAAACAAGTTTCATCCGTGTCTAGCTTATCAAATCGCAGCCTAAAACGACACTTTTTTGGTTTCACAAATGCAAGCACTTCCCTTCTGGCAACATGTACATTTGCCGGAAAGTCTTCGCCAATCGATGTAGTAGTGCCCTTCAGTTTGAAAGCGGCCGAAAGAATGGTTTGTATATAAAGAAAAACATTATGATGTGGGTGTCATTTGTGCTATATTTCGTCATTTGTACTATACTTCGGTATTCGTATACTTTGTTTCATCGTGCGTCGGCAAAAATAGAACCTGTTATTACGGCAGCCGCCACAGGCGTGGGAGATTTAAAATATTTAAACGCTTTAGGAAAGCCTTTACCACACGGCAGAATTGCATCCGCGATCAAAAGGGCTGCAACCGCAGAGTGTTTGAAGTCTTCGAGAAGGTGAGCATGCAGCGACGGCGTTTGGCTGACTCTAGTGCAATCGATCATCTAGAAGACTCTTCCCTAGAACTTTTCATTACCTCACTGGGGAAGTTTGATAGGTTTCCAATTCGATATCCGATGGGCGAAATAGGCTCTTGTTTTGTGTTCCCTAACACTGCTTCTTCATGGCGGCCTCTGAGTCAAAAACTGTGAAAACGCAACAGTAAAGTGCGAGGAAAAGGAAAAGAAGTAAAGGAATGACGTGGGACAAAGTAGAAATCTCGAAATCGATATCCGATAGTCAGCACATTCAATCGAGCCTCATGCACTCGGGCGGGGCGGCGAACGTATCGGCAGCCCCGCTCCTCCCCCAAAACATCACAGAAACCCGATAACTTGACGCAAATTTGGTGCGAGTATTTTAGGTTTGTTTTTCCTTGGCTAAGTTTGTTTCGAAAAAGCGTGTTCTTTATTATAACCTAAGCCAGCCCAGCAAAGGACCATTGGGATGCTCTTCCTAAAAGTTGTATCTATCAGAAGCCAAAGCTCGGCAATGATATGACTCAACTAGGCACGAATCGAAAATCAAACTGTAGGGGCTCCCGTGCTAGACACTTCGTTGTTTTTTATTTTATTTTCTTTTAGCTCGCAGCACCATCGCCATGCACAAACGCTGGTGTGGTCGCGAGCCTGCGTGATTAAAGACATTCCATCCGAGACATCGGAGTCGCCTGACGTTTGTCCTACAAACTGGTGACCCGGAATCTTGAACAGTGTCACTTTCACACCTCGGACGCCGGATCCAAGGTAAACATGGATCAAGGCAACGCTTTTTCTGACGGTGACGTGACAGCAACCTCTGGTGACTCCGCTCTCGCTGCGATCGAGGTTCGTCTACCAACGTTCTGGCCTAAGAACCCGCAAGTCTGGTTTACCCAGGTCGAGGCCCGTTTCCACCTGAGAAGGATCACAACGCAAATGGCGCGCTACTACCACGTCGTCGCCCCTTTACCAGCGGAGGTGGCAGACCAGCTCGACGACGTGTTGGCCCTACCGCCACGAGAAGATGCCTACGACCATTTGAAGACAATACTTCTCGCCAGGACAATGACATCAGAGAGCTCCCGTATTCAACAGCTCCTCACCGCCGAAGAACTGGGCGATCGTCGCCCAACGCAACTTCTACACAGGATGAAGCAGCTGTTGGGACCGCAAGCTTCAGAAGCACGAGGTTCCATACTGCGGGAACTGTTCTTCCAGAAGCTTCCTCAAGGCATGCGCATGATCCTGGCCGCTGCGGACGACATGCCCCTAGACCACCTGGCAGTGCTTGCCGAGCGCTCCGCGGAATATTCCTCGCAGACCGTGAGTGCTATCGCAATACCGCAGCCAACAGCCTGGGAAACATGGGCTTTGAACATAGAAACCCAACTGGAGCAGCTCGCTAACGCCATTGCTGCCATGAGTCAATCCCAAACAACTGTAGCGCGAGTGTCGCGATCCTCGCTACGCACTCCTCCTGTTACAGGTCTGCGTCCTCAAGAGATTCGCGTTCTGACCAGCACTGCTGGTACCATCGCCGCTTCGGTGAGCGAGCCACAGGGTACACGAGACATTGCTCGTGGTCGGGAAACGACGAGGCCCAGCACTAGCAGAGGCGGGTGACCAAGGCCACACAACAAGCCGCTTGTTCTTTGTCGTCGACCGAATCGCAGGGCACCGTTTCCTTGTTGACACTGGAGCTGAAGTCAGCATCTTACCAGCGTCACGCAACGACCGCCTCCAGCAGCAGGCGCCTTCACCTCCCATGCGTGCCGTCAACAGCTCTGCGATCAAGACGTACGGGCAACGATCCCTCACCACCGAAATCAGACTGCGTCGAACATTTTGATGGGTTTTCATCGTAGCTGACTTGCGACAACCAATATTGGGAGTAGACTTCCTCTCACATTTTGGTTTGTGTGTGAACCTTCAAGCCCGGCGACTCACGGATTCGACAACATCATTGTCAGTGCAAGGCATTCTTTCGAACTTCACGGTGACTTCGCTGCAACCACTTCCAGCCACATCGTGCTATGAAGCCATCCTCACTGAATACCCCACACCCACAAGCCCCTGACATAAGCCTTTCGGGGCAACCACACCACCTACTTGGCGCGTGAGATAAGACATCTTGCCTTCATCTCCGAGTTTACCGCCGACCTTCGACATGTCAAAGGCCACGACAACAGCGCAGCCGATGCGCTTTCTCGCATTGTTGCCTTCTCTTCTACTTCTGCCTCTGTGGACCTCGAGACCCTAGCTGCAGCACAACAGGTAGATTCAGAGTTACAAGTTCTGCGAAATGCAACGACGTCACTTGTACTGAAGGACATACTTCTTCCGAATTCGTCAACCACCATCACATGTGACATATCTACGGGAACAGCACGACCTTTCGTTCCGTTGGCCCTGAGACGCCAGGTTTTCGACCGACTGCACACCATCAGCCATCCAGGTATCCGAAATACACAACGACTGATCACAGCACGCTATGTGTGGCCACAAATGAACGCAGATGTGCGCAGTTGGGCAAAGACATGTCTACAGTGCCAGAGCTCTAAAGTGAACCAGCATACCATAACACCCTTCAAACCGTTCCCAGCTCCAGATGCACGATTTGACCACGTGCACATCGACATCGTACGCCCTCTCCCATCATCTCTAGGATTCACATACATTTTAACAGCTGTTGATCGGTACACTAGGTGGCCCGAAGCAGTTCCACTGGCCGACATCTCTGCTGAGGCCGTCGCAAGAACATTTGTAGGGACGTGGGTTTCTCGCTTCGGTTGCCCATCAACAGTAACGACAGACAGGGGACGCCAGTTCCAGAGCACCTTGTTTGCTGCCCTAACTGACCTGCTTGGGGCCCGCCACATCCACACCGCCGCACACCACCCGTCGGCTAATGGCATGGTGGAACGCTTACACCGGCAGCTCAAAGCGGCTATCACAACACGAGACGGACGCCTTCACTGGGTAGACCATTTGCCACTTGTCCTGCTCGGTATCCGGTCCACATACAAACAAGACCTGAACTGCACCTCCGCAGAGTTGGTGTATGGTGCACCACTTCGTTTACCCGGAGAATTCTTCGAAGTACCCAAGACTTCTGCATCACTCCCATCTCAGACATACTTGGAAAACTTGAGGGAGATCTTCCAACGGCTACAACCAACACCGCCTCGCCTGCCAAGCTCCCGGAGAGTTTTTGTAAGCCAAGATCTAACAACAAGCACGCACGTTTTCCTGCGAAAGGAGGGCCTCAAGAGGAGTTTGACACCGCCTTACGACGGGCCATTCAAGGTTATTGACCGTACGGCAAAAGCGACGACCCTCGATTTGCACGGTCGAACAGAGATCGTTGCCATGGACCGCATAAAGCCAGCCTTCCTGGATGATAATCCTGTACCTCCGACTCCGATCATACAGCAAGCAAACTCCTACGCGCCAACGAATTCGCCACCCGTCACTAAGCGTGTCTCATGGAACATCTGATTCTGCCCCATGAGCGACACACTTTGCTCCATGTTGCTAGGGGGGAGCCCTGTAGGGGCCCCGTGCTAGACACTTCGTTGTTTTTTATTTTATTTTCTTTTAGCTCGCAGCACCATCGCCATGCACAAACGCTGGTGTGGTGCGCGTGATTAAAGACATTCCATCTGAGACATCGGAGTCGCCTGACGATTTTCCTACACAAACCAAGGCAGCCGTTTCAATTCTGTGAACTCCACCCTTCACAAACACATGTACGCAGTCGTACCTTCTTTTAAAGGACAGCTCCGCTCAATTCCGAAAAATGTAGGTTTACATGTGATCCCATTTCACAAAGCACTACTAAACAGCTCTACGTCTTCGGATTCGCGAAATGTGGAATATTAGTTGTGTAACCTTAATTTAAACATCAGCTGATACTGAAACCCAAACTTCGGTTGCGTCAGGCAACATTGGTCTCGTGTCGTCAGAGGCATGGCCACGTCAAGTCGAACCACGTGGTCTTGTGACGTTCGTGGGGGCAGGTCGCTTCGCATGGCGTGGTCGGTGATGGCCCGGGGGAGAGGGGGACGGGGAGAAGTCGAAAGAGGAGAGGGGGAGCGGAGAAAGTGACCGATAAGCGCGCAGGGCAGCGTAAACTAGCGCATCCGCCTTACGGTGATCATGTGGACGCCGTTGAGACAACACCGGGAGGAGAAACTCACGACGTCATCGTTCAGCTTCGCTCTGAGAAGTAAAAACGAACTAAACATGAGAATGATGTAGACATGCCTCTGAGGTAGTGGCTCAACGTTGGCCGCTCCAACTCCGCCGCATTGACTGCGCTGACGATTGCGCCTCGCGTCGAACGCTGGAGTTGGCAGATTTCGGCGACTTGGCTCGTTTGAAAGTTTGCTGGCCAGTTTATTAAATATATAGACGGAATTAGATCGTAATATTTGGCATGGGGTCTTCCCATATGTAAGGGTTCTGGGAAAGACGTCTGGTTTCTCGATCGGCCGGGCGACGGTCGTCTTGTCCGGCGGCGTGTATGATGCTCCCTTCCCAAGCGTTTTGTGTGGTTTTGTTTTTCTAATGGGAGACCGCGCGGGCCTTTCCGCCGACGCGGCCCCCTTGGAGAGCGTCTTCCCGTGTCTCCCCCATCGGGATGACCCCTCGGGATGGGATGTTGTTTTTCTTTTGAATCTTGAGGCTTGCGCATTCTACGGGGCTTCTTGGGTTTCAACCTGCGGGTTCCGGAGAGGCGCCGCTGTGTCTGCAACGGGATGCACGGACGAAGTTACGGAGCTGGCTTGGACTTGGACTAATTTGGAGGACGAGAATTTCCCTTGCTTTGTATATACTGTGTATTATAACTCGTAACGTCTAAATAAACGGTTTAGACGAAGTCCTCCCGCATCTGTCGCACTCTTCTGATCTCCCACCGAATAAGGCTCATCAAACGATTAGCCCCGCAAGACACCGCTGGGCAGTCATCATCTATTCGATCAAGGGACGAACCTTTACTCCATATGATATTGAAGAAAGCTGCATAGTTCTCTAAATATAAAAAATGAAGCGGAGTTTCCCTTAAGAAAAGGATGGAAGAAAAAAACAGGTAAATACGAGAAGCTTTCTGATGTTGCCTTTAGATTGCGGCTGCAAGAAGCGGCACCGGGTGTACCGCGTCAGAATGCTCCTCGTGTGATTTGGGTCAGTGTGCTGCGAAGCAATACTTCGTTCCAGCTTAATTAAAGACCGACCTACAGAATTGTCTTCTTCCGGGAAGAAAACCGGTTCCCAGTTTCCTTCACTCCATTTCCCCTTGCACTTCCCTTACCTCCTCTCCCCACAGGAGCGAGTCTCTGAGCTATTCCGTGCAAAAAGAAGGAAAATTTTCCTCTTTCTCCAATTAAAAAAAAAAAAGGAATTGAGGTAAAGTTTATTTTTTTTTTGCTTATTGGTCGGCCTTTGAGTCCAAACGCAGCCGACGGTATACGGGCTAGAACCAGTCAGACAGAGGCAAAAGCGCATAATCATCGTGTTGGTCGTGTGTCTGAACGTGTTCCATCATTGCTGAACCAATCATAAAGAAAAAGGCCTAGTGACTTGTGATTTTGATACTGCTTGATAGATCCCATTAGCTCGTAGCATCGGCTGGGTCTGGACATAAGCTGAAATGAAGTATAGATACAGCACCACCGGCGGCTCCTCCATAGCGCGAAGCAAGCCATATCCCCGAGGGAGGCCGACACGACGCTCTGGCCAGCGCTTGTTCGGGCTGTTCGGGCCCGAGCGATGAATTCAGCGCCACGCTGAGTTTATGAGCACGCACGCGTGCATGAGAGACTGCTGCCGTCGTTCGACACAACGTGGGCACCTCGATCAAAACCGGAGGCTGCGTAACGGAAGAAGCTGCGCTCGTTCACCTCAGTACCTGCCGGTGTTCGCTGTTGGAATAGAACAAGAAGTGCCACGTGGGAAAAAAAGAAAAGAAATAAAACACGCATCCCTAAAACACCTGTTGACAGCAACAAGGGGCTGTACGTTCGTCGTAGCAACAACAACGAATACGCGGGGAAAAAAAAAAGCGAGTGGCGAAATAAATTATGCTTTTCTAATGGCGTTCTCATACCCCTTAGGTATTTCTGGAACCGCTACGGCGTTGGCAACGATGACTGCGTCGGCGGAGTCGCCGACGGTTAATGGCAGGAGCTGGCGCTCCATGTTAATACCTGAAGAACGGAGCACGAAGTAGATTCCCCAAGAAGGTGGGATGTTTTATTTTCATTTTATTTTAATATTTGTTTTTCTTGCTCTTTGCTCCTTCGAAGTTAATCAGGACACCCGAAAATTGGGGCGAAAGTTTTCGATATTTTGGCAATCATCCATACCCACACAGTTCTTTGTATGAACGCCAGAGTTTCGCAGGAACGACAGACAAGTATATCGGCGCAGTATTTTAGAAATACCTTTTGCCTTTGTATTTGTGTATTGAGAACATTTCAACAGTATTTTCAACTCTCTGTAAAGAATTCATTCAGAGGTGTATTCCTTGAACCTTGATTCAATCGGAGACCAATGCATCTTGCTTACAATAGGGACTTTTAGCAAACCGTTACCGCGTTTCACTTCCCGCACTGATGAAGCATTTAAAGCATGTTTTTAAGTGCGCGCCCCGCGGTCACGGTATCTCTCCGGGCGCGCGCTTAAAGGCCCTGATTTTCGGTTTACCTACTGGATTAACGTCGAAGGAACTAAGAGCAAAACACAAATAAAATAAAATTAATATAAAACACTCCAACGTCGCTGTGCAACGATTTTAACGTTGAAAGAATTTACATATTCTACTTTTGACATTGTTTATCAAGTCACAAAGGACAGAAAACACATCTTCCTTCGAAATGCCGCAATTCCGCTGCGTAATAGTGAGGCAAAAATTAGAATATTCCCCACCCTGCAGCCTTGAGCGGCGGCCATGAGAACCACGCGGCATGACGTCAATGGGGGACTTGTAAAAATATAGGAAGTTGTGCAAATACCTGCTCGATAAAAGGTAATATTTCTGTAAATCTTGCAGTTCCAACATAAATATAAATGTGTCAAAAACCTGGTATCATCGACAAAACTTTTATTATACGGAGTTTTAGTGGCGCCATCTATCCAAGGTTGGCAAAACCGTCAGCTCTATCTGCTACCGCGAACAGCCGCCAGAAGCCGGAGGGGGACGTGGACAGAGCCGGACGGGGATGGCCGGACCCGGATGAGACTTTCTTTCACGTGGTCACGTGGTCGCGAGCGGGTGAGTTCTCGCTGCTCACTGATGGCTCTAGAGAGAGAGCTTCACCGAAACCCTGTGCGACCCCCATTGACGTCACAGTGCTCATGACTCGGAAGATGGTGAAGGAGTTGAGAGGTGCGAAAAGCCTCAATCTTTGGCCATTTTTACAATAGAAACTAGCACATGCAGGCAAAAGCAGTTTTTGTTCTTTACTTAAAGGTCGAAACACCAACTCCCAAATTATTTGAGCAAAGCACTGAAATTGTTGCACAACTCCTTTAAAAGCATGCTGCAGAGGTTCCAATAGCGTGGTACGCGGAACACGGTAACTGCTTGCTAAAAAGTTTATAATAAATGAGGAGTCATCAACAGAAAAAAAGCATGCTATCCGTTTTTGTTGTTTTGTTTTGTGGAAAAGTGGGGGGGGGGGGCGGGGGGGGGGTAAGAGGGTGGGACGGTTTGTGCAAATTTGCTCATAACATTTCGTGTTTATTCTGCAAAATAATATCAAATATTTTTCCAGATGCCTTAGGCAGTCAATTTTTTTGTTGATTCCAGATGTGAAGGCCCTGCGGGGACGATGTTCTCCCAAATACAAGGGCGAGGGTGAAAGATTCCCTGTTCAAGTCCTAACAACAGTTGCGAGTACAAATGTTTATTGTACGGTGACGTATTGTGATAACGGATTGAAAAGGGCCCGGATTAAAAAGAATAATGTTGACGTCCTGAGGTTATTTGGGAGGATATAACACTGAGTAAGAGGTCGATTATCTCAGTTTGCTTCAGGAGGATAAAAACTGCCAACAAAATGACCGCGCTCTTTCTCTGGTGAGGTGTTTTTCCAGTCTGTATCATACCAAAGACAGTCTGCGAATTCGAGTCACCGCAATACCCGTGGTTTGAATGCCGCATGGGAAGCTTCTCCTTGAGTGCATTGTCATATGGCGTTCGAAGCACGGATCTCGCGGTGGCTCGCTTTCGAATCTGTATGCAGAGTTCACTGGTCCCCTAGAGTGCTTAACGAATAAGCACTCTAGGGGACCGGTGGTCGAGTGGACTAGCGCAGACCGGCTCGGAGCACGTCGAACGAAAGCTCGCTCTGCAGAACCCAGGAGTGCGTTCGGTCCACACCTCTGCCCGTTTCGATCTGGATGAGCATTGTACCGGAGGCGGTCGTGCATGCGTGCTGCACGTTGAAGGTTCCAGGCTAGCGGTTGTACCGGAGTGCAGTCGTGCATGCGTGCTGCACGTTGAAGGCTCCAGGCTAGCGGTTGTACCGGAGTGCGGTCGTGCTTGCGTGCTGCACGTTGAAGGCTCCAGGCTAGCGGTTGTACCGGAGGCGGTCGTGCATGCGTGCTGCACGTTGAAGGCTCCAGGCTAGTGGTTCTACTGGAATGCGGTCGTGCATGCGTGCTGCACGTTGAAGGCTCCAGGCTAGCGGTTGTACCGGAGTGCGGTCGTGCATGCGTGCTGCACGTTGAAGACCCCAGGTAGCGGTTGTACCGCACTGTCCAAATCGCTCATCTACAGCTGAGAGACAAATCGCCTGTTGAGACAGACTAAGTTCAGGCTGTATAAACATACACACCAATTTACTTTTATAAGCACTCTGACTTCGGCTTTAGCATTGGGCCAAAAGTGTAATGTCAGTTCTGCGGGAAGTTTATTTTGGACGTGACTACGTGACCACTAAGCGATATAAGCACGGCCAATCAGCGCTCAGAACGTAGATATGACGTGACCAGATCACGTGACACACACGCGCGGCACTGGATTGGCTCCTTGTGGCCTCTAGCTTCAACTGTGGTCCATTGTAATGTGAAACGGAATACAGACTTTATATAAGATTTATCGCCATTGCGAATACGAGTTCGAT
Organism: Ixodes ricinus; assembly: GCA_037355805.1. Lineage (NCBI taxonomy): Eukaryota > Metazoa > Arthropoda > Arachnida > Ixodida > Ixodidae > Ixodes > Ixodes ricinus. Next base: position 96,122 of record JAZHYW010006419.1, read on the forward strand.
TTAACAGGTTTCTCATCATGGGATTAAGGACAGCCGTTCTTACCGACGTGTAAAAAAGCTTGCATTTCTCTTTACAGTTTTGTTTTCACCTAACCCGCTTTCCTTCACTCGTAGTATAACTAAAATAAACACAAAAGGCCTAAACGTATGCAGAGAGCGACTGAACCTCTGATATTTATCTTTCCGGGTGGAAGCCATTGACGCCCCTGCGTCGTTTTAAAACCAACAGCGTGTTCTTTCAGAATGTTGTCTGTGTTTTTATTTTTTGTCTTGCTATAGGTTTTAAGTCAAGGCAGGATCGACGTGCAAGTTCATGGGACAGAGTATAGAATATAGAAAAAAATATATTAAAGCAAAGGTTGGCGTTGATATACGAGACGCTACAAATCGACGCCAGAGGGAGTGCGTTGATGCGGCTTGTGATAAATAAAGCGATCCGTTCGGTTCTGTTTCTATCTGCTACGCATGCGATATCTGTGCGTACATTAGTCGCAAGCGCCGGTGGTCGGCACCTGCCGCACGCATATACGCACACGCGTACACTCAAGACACCCCCCCCCTTCCCCCTTACGACAGCATGGAGCAGTCACTCCGGTTGTCAGGCACAAAAGCGGGAGAGATACATTGGGCGATAGAGCGGCGCCTAATTCCACGGTCTCATAGACCGCTCCTCTTTTTATCTTCCCGTCTGAAGCGTTTATGTACGTGCCGTATATCTCCCTCCCTCCTTTGTGTGTTTATGCGTTAATGGCAGCGTGTCTTTGTATTTTATACCAGGTGTGCCGTTGCTTATCACCGCCATCTCAGCGAACTGCCGTTGGTGTGTTGCTTGTGAATTCCCGGAATACGAACCGTAGCGGACGCAATCAGAAAAAGACTGCTGTAAATAAAGCAATTACACTTTTACAATGTTAATAAAGGTACATGCCACTAGGTAGGGCTTCAATAACAAACGTGATTCATGTTATTGTCCGGCAAAGAGAGAAAATGCACGCGTGTTTTTCCATGGGAATGCAAAGGAGCACCACAAAAGGAGACTGGTTGTTGTCTGCTTCAATGGACTTCTTCCAAAACCGACGCGCCCCATCGCGGCGAAATACCACGCAGTGCACTCTGGGAACTAGTTGGCCACTCAGTTTTGGTTTCGACTGAGCAGCTTCATCTCATGCTATCATGCCGCGACCGAACGCGCTGCTTGCTTTTTCGATTATCTGACTTTTTACGAATGTACAATACACTCCTTCTCGAGCGATACAAAACGAAGACCGGGGCACTTTTCTTGGTTCCCGAAAAAAGGGATATTGTGCGTGCGTATACAAACGTAGTAAGACGTGGCTTAGTCACCTCACCCCACGAGTGCATCTTTGAACTGAATTTCAATAATCCTGTCTAGTACCAGTGAACTACAACTGAAATTTGGTCACCTTGAGCCTTACACGTATTTTGTTTGCCAAACGTCCGCTTCGTGTTGCTTCAATGGGCGAAAAGCAAGCTGCATCCTCACAGGAGTATCAAAGTTGAGCCCAGCGTTGACGCAAGAACTTTTAAGGAAACGAAACGCAATAAATTCGACCTCACTACTGCACAAAAGTCACTATGATGTCTTCCTCGTGTCATCATATATCTCCCAATGAAATTTTATGCTGATAGAAGATTAAGTTTTCGTAAACGCTGGGATCGGCTAGCTACGACTAGAGCCACTAAAATTAGCTACGATGGATGCCCTAACAAGCGTCTCCTACTCCTCGCTAAGCCTTTTTGGACGAGCTCCCTAGTAGCACACGTCGTCCTGTGAACGTTTTTAGGATGTCCTAACGTCCCGGGGATGTCCTGTGGACGTTCACAGGACACTTGTGCTGCTTGGGCTTTTACTGACACCTAAGATCTGCGCCTGAATGGTGTGTCTGAAATTATCTCGGCGTACTCAGTCAGGAAAAAAGCAAACACATAATAAATATTATGGCCATTAGCAACCGTCAAATGCGCTTTGAATAATTTTGTTCCTTTGGCGCACAGCATAGGGGTTCATGCCCGTCTGGCGAACTTTTGGCGAACGGTGCGACATTCTTCACACAAGTGCTCGACTTTTGCTTTCTTAAAACGGTTTGTAGCTGCGAATGTGCCTATATGATTGCAGGATAACTTAATGCGCACACGCGATGTTCAATATTAGTGGAATGCACGCGAGTGGAGATTTGCTTCGTGCAGTACTGCGGTTCAGTACAGATAAGAGATAAGAAGTGTGTTCCAATGGAGCTTTTCAATGGCGCCTCCGAGTTTTACCTCGCGTACTCAGGCGGATTAAGAAACACAGTAATTGCAAAAAGTTATATTTCGTCTATGGACGCACGAAACAAACAAACTTCCTGATCAACAGCACTAATGTAAAGGCGCGAGATCGATGTATGCATACTTATTGGTTGCTACAGCTTGTTGACTCGTACACAAGCAAGATCCCCAACTTCGCAACGTCGAGATTCCCAGCACTGGCTCGTCCACATACCTCGAAACGCTAACAGAAAGGCTCAAGTACAAAAATACCGCAGGCATGTGTTAAGACAAGCTATGCGCCTCGGGCTTGTGCCCACATTATAATAACTTTTGGGTGGCGATGTCCGGACGATGCCCATGCAAACGTAAGCTCGGTCACACGCTCCAGCGAATGGTTGTGAACAGCGCCGCAAAAAGCACGGGTACTGTCACGTAGTTTTATGAGATGCCTTATGTGCTGGAGTGCAAACAAATCACTTGGCCTTTGATGGAGCTCTACAGGCTCGTGAGTCTTGAGATTTAGTGATTGACCGACCGAACACATGTCACTTAATAGTGTGGGCAGATACATGCCTTTGATTTCTCACTGATACCTATGTGTCGTGCGGCGCTTCCTCGCGTTCACGCAGCAGGTATAGGACTAGGCGTCCAAACTACAGGGAAAGAAGACTGGAAAGGCTAGAGTTCCAGGTCTCAGCCCTCGCACGACCAAAGCCTTTCGGCTAAAATCTCGCGCGCGCAATATCCACTGTGCTGTACTGTCGGCTAAAGTAAAACCGGAGTCCTTCAATACGCTACTGGTCACAAAACGTCACCCAAAGTTTGGCACAGGATCGACAAATGCCACCCCTTATTCACTGCCTTGAATGAGTGAGTCACACCAAATTTACGATTGGAACTAGTTTCCAAAACACAATTTCTCGCGCGATATTTTAAGTGATCACTCGTATGCAGCCGCCAGTAATTCTTTATTCCTCTATAAAATTAAAATGTATAATTAAGTCTTTTTTTGTTTTTTTTACACAAAAATATGCCTAAACAAGCGAAAAAAGCCAGGAAAATGAGCGTGCGGATTGGCAATGCCCCTACTTGATGGCGCTGCTCACGGCGCTAAATGTTTACGGCGGCAGCGTTATTGAAAGGTTATTTTGAAACAAGAAAAAGGAACGATATACTATATGTTTTTAGACAACGTGACAGAAAAGTAATTTTAAACAGCTGACAGAGTGTACATCATCGGAAGAGGCTTACGGTAATCTGAGAAACGCTGTCAGTGCGTTGACGTGTCAGAAGAGAAAGAATCAGAGGCGTACACTCGCAATCTTCCCTGATGGCGACCACGGAACGAAACCCCAGACGCTACCAGCGGTCGCCACCGGAGGAAGCGAGCTGGCGAGCAACAAGGAAGGAAGCGATCATGCGCAACCCTCATAGCCGATTTCCTGCCGCCGAAAATGAGTGCCGAGATCGTGACCGATCGGGCAAGCGTGCTCCTTTGAACCCGGCCGCCACCGTGCGGAGCGTGACGCAATCGGTCGTCACCTTCACGCCAGAGCGTAGACCTGTCCGCCACCACAGCAGGCCTTCCTCGCGGGTGACGGCGCTACACGCTTCCTCCATTTGTTGTAATTCAATATTCCCGAGGTTCCTCCTCCCCGATCCCGGACAGGCACTTCTACGGCGTGGCCGCACGTACTGCATTCCGGCGGTGTTAAAAATTGTTCGTTTACTTTGGGAGTGACGAGAAAGGGGAAGGGGAGGTGTTGCCGTTAATGGGACCCAAATAACCCCGTTATTAGCGCACTCCGCGGCGCTAAAGGGCACCGGTGTGCGCCGTTTTCTTTACGCCGGATTATTGTCTGATAGAAAGCAATGTGAACTTGTACGGGGAACCACGTCGGCTGATCGTGAAGCACGGGCAGGCCTGGTTTAGGCTCGTACCGAATTATCTGCTCTTTTTAAAGGTGTTATCACTGGGCGACATATTTGTGGGCGGTGTTAACAACGCAAGCCCAGGAGAGAGCTTCGAACCAAAGGGTAATTCAATAGATTATAAAGTGCCAAGTGTACACTTTAGTGCCTTAATTTTGGTGGCACTTCGCACTTAGTTTTCTTTCTTTTTGTTTTGGGCTGGGGAAAAAATTAGAGAAAAGGGGGAGGTCTGGGCACGTATACCCAGACTTGTACGTAATCCGTTACAAGTAGCGACAATACTCGTAATCCCTTACACTTATTAGTAATTTTGTAAGGGAATAATTACATATTTCAGAAAGTAATTGTAAAGTAATTTCCTTTACTTTCCTTACGCAAGGGAATGATTGTGATCCGTTACATTTTTGTCTTCATTCGCGGAGGAAAAATGCGGGAACTTTGTATATTGAGGGAAAATATTGTAATATATATATTTTTTTCTGTAATGGTGAGCTCTATCGGAATCATACTGTCACCTGCATTTACAAAACCCACGGCCTGGCATTCTTTAGGTGCTCAAAGCCTTTCTTCACGTCACCTATAATTTCGGCACATTTCTTTTTTTATTCTTTCTTTTTTTTTTTTTGGGGGGGGGGGGGGGAGGGGTTGTTTGCAAATTGTAACTTGTTTTCTTGCTGGCCCACTACGATGTGGGAAGCACACTGATGCAAAAAACCGAACTCTCCGTGCAACAGTACAGGGAAACACCAGAATTCAAAGTGTTTCCTCCAAGCAAAAAAAAAAAAAAATTCAATTTGCACGCGAGCTGGTGTAGCGGATCTGAGCGCGCCTAGTCTTTTTTGTCTCTTCGCTCTTTGTTTGCTTCCTTCTGGCCGTGAGACAGAAAGAGAGACAGCGATGACTTCTTTGTATCAGCTTCAGGGACCAAGATAACCTACACTGGGAAGAAAAGCGAAGATTGGTGGGAGCCGTAGTTACGACACAGCGTGTCAATGGGACAACAGGATCTAGCTCACGTTTCGGGT
>JAZHYW010006420.1:0-16867 GCA_037355805.1 Ixodes ricinus
ATAAAACAAAGCGTGCGGGGCCGAATGGTTAGCGCGCTTGACTGTCACGCGGGATGTCTAGGTTCGATTCCAGCCAGCAGATTGTCCTTTATTTATTCTTTAAATTGGCGTTTTCGTAAGTTCGAGAGCATTCTCGTCCGATCGAGTTCCGAATGCCCTACGCACCGAAAGTTCTACGCCGAATTTTCCAGAAACGCACGGGAGTCCTTTCTTTCTAAATTTTTGTTAAGAGACACCAATACAGCTTAAGAAGTTTGAAATATGATGGAGGCCAAATATGCACGAATCATGGGGAACAAACATTTGGGCAGCAATTAACACAACTCTTAAACATGCATCTGCAAGTTTCCGATAGAGCAGCAAAATAAAACTCTTCAGATACATTAAAGAAGAAGAAGTGATTATATTTTCGAGCATATAGAAAATATTATGTAGAAATGAAGAGTCATTTCCACTTGTTCTAACTGCGTATATTTCTTGTGATTTTTGTTTTGCTCTTACCTTTCATTTGAATATATGCTGTGTGTTCCTTGTAAGAGCTGCTCCGCTCTGAAGCATGTAAGGGGTACAGGACCTGGGTCCGGTGTTTTAATACACCTTTTGTCCCTGCTATCCCAAGATAAAATGGAAAATAAAATCAATAATAAACATATTTTGAGCGCGAAATATATTAAAGACGATAAGATAAAGGAATAAGTAAAATATGTTTTAAGGCCGAGGAAGTTTTTATGTATCATCAACTTCGGCTAATCAGTGTAGACGTTTCTTGAGTCAGTTAGAGAAAAGCTTACCTAATTACGAAGTTTAAGAGAAACTCCTGTGTCATGTCAACGCACAGAAAGTGGTCAGTAAATGGGCCTTCCAACGATTCTTGAACTGGTTTGAAATATTCGCTGAAACGGACTTCATTGAACATAGGAACCGGGAGGAAAAATGTTTTTCAGAAATTGGAACTATTTTTAGAGTTATACACAAATTAAGATTGATAAATACAAATATTTTTCGCTCAGTGATAGAATTGGAAACTGCAATGATTGGAGGGTCAGGGCGTAGCAGCTGGCCAATTGGCTGCGGGTTAGGTTCATGGCTGCCGCGCCGACGACTTGCACTCATCGTCGCCTCGTCACTAAAGCCCCTTGCATCTTAGTATTTTCCGGCTCCGAACGCGACCGCCATTACCAATCGACCTTGGCTCTTCATACTTCATTGTCGGCGAACCCAACACGCGTCGGCGTACAATGATGTTCATCTAGAGGTTAGGGCGATTCCCTCACTTGCGTCGAGTCAGACTGAGTGCGACTGCAACGGCATGCAACGAACGGGTTGCTATGGCAACAGCTGCGTCGGCTCCAACGAAATGGGGTAAAATCCGGTTTGGTTGGAGCCGACGCGGCTGTTGCCATAGCAACCCATGCAGCACGTAGCCGTTGCAGTCCGCTCGGTCGAACTGGACGCAAGTAAGGGGAACCAGCCTTTAAGCGCGCTGGTGTTTCGTGATAGGATAAGTGTAAATAAGAAGATATTCACGGCGGGTACTGTACACCGTTTCACTCGCTAGTCCTACCACAGCGAGACGCTACAATATAACGGAGTGAAGCAAGCAGCGCGAAAAAGTTCATCTCACAAAGGGCTCGTGATCTTTATGGCTTTCTACCACTGGCTAACCAATCACGCACAAAAAAGGGAATCGTCGCGGCGCATTCATTGTGCGTAATTGGTTCAGCTATGGTGCATAGATCACGTCTCCGACTGGTGCCCCCCCCTTCCCCCATACATTAAAAGTGTTCCCGAAGTGGCAACAAATGACGTCAGGAGCCGGAGTGTCATGCTGTTGCCTGTCACGATCCTGCTCCTGGCGGTTAATCGTAGAAATGCTGGCGAAAAGCACGAGCGAACGTGAGTGTCACTGTCACCGTGGCGTCCCAGGCGTCCCAACTTCCTGGCTGGGGACGCTTTCGTGGACTGCCACACTGGAGAGCGACTTGCAGAAGAATAGAGGCCAGATTCACGAAGAGCTTCGTAGGCTACGACAACTTAGATAAGAAGTTCGTAAGTTACGCACATCGTAAGAGGAGGCGAAATCGGTATTCACGAACGCCTTCTTAAGTGAGAGGAGGAAAGCGAAATCTTTTTACGCTCGAATGACGACTTCCGGTGTCTCGCCAGTTCCCGAGTGTTGCGAGAGCGAGCTGTTGCTATGGCGACAGCGTGTCGGGCAGCTCCAAAATGAGTTGCTGGGCGAGTGAGATAGACATATTGACTTAAACAGCGCAAATAAAGAGGTTATTAATTTTAATAATTTTACCGCACTTGACACCTTTCTTCTCTTTCACTACCTCATTATTAAAACTATTAAAACCTCGGTTGTGAGTCAACGCTCTTTCATTCCTGTTGTCTCTTCCTTACGTCAATTATTTGCGCTGTTTAAGTCAAGATGTCGGGCAGCTCCAACAGCCAATCGGAGAGCTCCCATCACAGCGTGTTGTTTGAAGAACACACTCTAAAAAAGGGTGTAGTGGGTACACCCAGAGGGGGTGTAAGTGCTGCCACATATACTACACCCACAAAGGTGTACAAGTACACCCACAAGACGAGGTGCATACATACACCGTTTTTAAGGGTGCATATGTACACCCTTTTATACACCTTCAGCATTCGAGGGGTGCACATATACACTCAATAATGGGGTGTGTAACTACTCCTTCCTTACACCCTCACTGTCGTTTCGGTGTGCAGGTACACCCAAATTTGAGGTGTAAACGTATTCCCTTTTGTACACCCACGCAATTTTCGGGGAGTACAGATACACCCACCAACAGGGTTTACTATTGCACCGTTGTTTACACCCACCCCGCTCATAGGGAACATAGATACACCTCATTCAATGGTGTACCATTGCACCTTTTGTGCACCCACCTGAAGGAAACCCATAAGAAATGTACGCGCCCAGGTGGTTTCAAAAAGGCAGGTAAACAGACACAAGGGATTGTTTTCAAATCTCCTAGAAGTTTATTAGACAGCCTATTCCGTAAACAAGTACAAACGTGCAAGCAATCCGTGATATGTGAAGATGTATAGCGGAGCTGTTACACAACTGAGAAGATTACTGAGCAAACAAGAACCGGGTGATTCTTAGGTAGTGTCTATTCTCCCAGCAGCCGGCAGAATTATTTACCCGAAATTCTGCCGGCAGTCGCCACTCATTGGCGATACAATCACTTCATCGAACGACGTTTCATCGACACGCGATATTTCATAGACAGCTCAAACTAGCTTTCTTATCGTAGCTTCCTTTTTTCTTTTTGTAATGAGTTGCCTTAGAGTGTACCCGCGAAGTGACATGTACGGGTGGCACAGGTGGAGTAAAATTTTTGTAATGAACCGCCGCAGACTGTTTCCACGAAGCGACGTGAACGGGTGGGCTGGGTCGGTGAGCACGCGCCTCAGAGACACACGCGCGACGAAATGTCCCTACAGCGTGCATTTCGCGTAACGAGTGACGATGAAACGTTAGTGTCGACGAAACGTGTCTACGAAACGCGTATCAACGAAAAGCTGTCCATGAAACACGTTTTCACAAAACGCTGGGAGGATAAGAATGTCAGTATTCTACCTGCAGTTATCACATGATTGTAGACAGCTAATGTCAGGCGACTGCCGATAGATTTTTGGGGAAATTGTTCTCCCGGCTGCTAGGAAATAGCCGCTGCCTAGTTTTCGAGGTAATCCGAACGGAACGGTCAATTGCTGCAAAGGAGTAGGTAGCAGCGCACTTACGATGAAAATACCGGACTTGAAATACGTAATCCGAGATATATGTCGACACGGGCGCTGCTGAACCACACAAACACAAAAACGAAAAGAAAGGGGTCTGTGAAGATTCAACACGATGTGGCAGAAGCAGTAATTTGCCATACCGAACACTAAACGCATCACATGAATTCCTTGGGCTTTTTTGAAGAAATCGCTTGTTGCCGATGCACGCGTAGGACTTTTCAAACACTGGAAGCCTTGGTACACTCGAATACGTTGTCGCGGACGAAATCTCCGGCAGCCCCGCTGGTCGCAGCACAGCACACAAGAAACTAGGCCGGGAATCAGACATTCCGGGATTGGAAAGAGCTACTACGTCACTCGTGAAAACTTTACCACATGATCACGCTCCTGCCATTACCCGCGCCCAGACAGCGGAGTCAAGGGATGAAAAAGAATCCGGTTCATTGGTCCGGCGACTGCGCACCTTCTTCAAAGCTTTCAGCTTAGGGAGAGAAAGAAAAAGAGAGGAATAAGAAAATAACAACTCCTTCAAGGCCAAAACGGGGGTGCCCTCGCAAAGGCTTATCTTCAGGGTTATTCCAACAATGAACACGACGAAAGGATTTGTCCCTTCTATCCTCTTGAAAGTTCGACCCAAAGTTAATAGTGCAGTGGGTGCTACTCGTGGCCTTGGCCTTCAGGCAGGTGCCGTTCTCTGCCTTATCTCTAGCCTGGAGACTATAGTCACGTGATCCTACTCGGAGACCCGATTGGCTTAAAACAAGCATAGCGTCTACTCTACTGTCAATACCGAGTGAACAGAACAGCTCCATACTTCCTAAGAAACTGTCCGACTCAAAAGTGACCCCCAAAAGGGAATCCAAGCACAAACAGAACGGGGCGCCTGGCTAGCGTGGCGGTGCACTGATACACCTAGAGGTTTTTAAGGGAGAGGAGGATGCTCATTGTCGGTGTACAAGTACACGGGCTTGGCAATCTTTCAGGAAAAGGGTGCATGTGCGCCTGATACACCCGACTACACCCTTTTTTTCTTAGAGTGCAGCGCGACAACGTGCTCGCTCATATGCGCTCCGTGCTGAACATGTCGGCGCAACCTCCCCAAAAACGCGTTCGAATGCCCAATTTTACGGATGCTGAAATCGAGGCATTGGTCGACGGCTACGAGGCCAACAAGGTAGCGGTTGACGCAAAAGGTGACGGTCCGCACGGCGCCCGGGCGAAGCAGCGGGCGTGGGACCGAATCACCGCGTTGCTTTTCGCTGTGTCCGGGATCCGGAGAGATGTGGCCGAAATCAAAAGAAGTGGTCCGACCACAAGAGCGCCAACAAGATTCGCGGTAAGAATCGGCATATTTTCTGTACAGCTAGAATCTGTGTTTATCACCATGTCACTTTGCGCAGGGGCCGCTGTACGGCGAAGTCAGAATGCCACGGGGGTGGCCCGGGGAGCCGCTGCTTACCGGCGCCGAAGAGCGCGTAATCAGCCTCCTCCATGATGATGTAGTACTCGGCATCGACGGCGGGTTCGACATCGGGGTGCAGCAGTTGGGTGAGTCCTAAGTTCTTGACAAAGCCCGTGAGGGCGAGCTCAAACAGAGTTTCAACCCAGGGCCAGTGTCGATCACTTGTATAAGAAAAGCTGTTAAGTGATACGTTTGCTTTGCGTGATCTAACTATCCATGCAGATGTTTCTGCGTCCCCCCGCACTTCGCAGGTGATGTCCCCCACAGTGATCTCCCCTGCAGGTGAGTTCTAATGTCGAGTTTTCACGAGTTGGCGAGATGATTGCAATGCATTTTCAGTTTTCGTTATAGATTCAGATGCTGGACCGAGTAGCGCCCCAGATATGGGTGACATGACCATAGCAAGGTAAGGGGATCAAAGAAAAAATAGAGTATGATCTATATGTGCAGTGACACCTTCCGTTACTTCTTTTCTAGCGAAACTGTGGAAACGCAGCTGTCTGACCAGAGTGAGTTACTATGAACCACACTATCATTAAATGTTGGTGTATAAAATTGTTCACATTGCGCACGAGAACATTCATTGTTTCACACAGGAATGCTCAATTCGGTTTACTCTAGCTAGGGTTCCATGTTTTTGGCGTATACACCAATAAGCCCGAAAAATTAACCCCCGAGCTGGTTTTTCCAGAAATAAATCGGTAAAAAAATATTATAAAAAATGTCCTAAAAGAAAACTCTGTTGGACCAGCTACTGTTGGTCTTGCATCATCTGATAAAGCTTTCTGCATACTCATGTCCAGGGCCAGGCAATCAGACAGGTGATCGACTGGTCCTGTGAAAATGTTGTATGCAGTGCCTTGCAAGCTCAACGGCGAATGTAATTCAGTAATGAAGAAAGATTGTCGAATAGCTTATTTTGTCTTGTTAAGATGGAGGCTTGATTGTTCATCCTTGGATGTAACAGCGCACAAGACAATCACATTTCAAAAAAACTAGCACAAGAGAGGACACTTGCACAGTGTTGGCTAGCAACTCAGCGGTATGTTTCTTCTTCCTCTTCCGTGCCGTTAAATGGAACAATTCAAAACCCTTTGCTAGCGTCTCTTAGTCGCACGTTTGTCATCTAACCTGGCTATGCGCTCAGACTCAATAATCTCCCATGTTAGCTGGTTCCCATTTTTGCTTATTACGGTGCTGTTATTTAGGTCTGCACAACAACAGAAAACCTGATAATAAATGTGTAGGTTCCTGGAAATGTCTTTATTAATGTCGTATTTGACTTCTCGTAGTCTGTGGTGGGCAAGCAAGCAACCACGCATTAGTGTGTTAGTCATACCACGTTAATGCGTGGTTGACTAACAAATAACGTAAAACTGATAATGGGCTGAGAGTGTAGGTTGTCGTAAGCTCGCTGTGAGGATTGATACGTTTGATATTAGGAGTTGGAAAAACGAATGACAGCGCTGTAGAGCAATTTGACAGCAGATATGCAAATGGTGAGAATAAGAGACAAACTTTCCAACACGTGAACGTGAAAGTATTGCATACTTAAAAACAATTCTTATAAGTTTACGCACTTAGAAATACATAAGCAGCAGCAAGGAGCAAAACTCATGTAATGGTTTTCTTTATCTTGAAGCTTAGATGTCGACGATTTAGTCACAACGTTTGTAATCATTTGTGCAGTAATCTCGTAGATAGATATTCATTTTAATTTTATTTTATCCTCTAACCAATATTGATGTCCACATAAACTGCTGCACAACTTCGCTGGAGGAATGAATGTTGCATAAGAATATCTCTCTGTGTCGATGGCAGTGTGGATTATTTTGTTCTCACCTTATCGGCGAAAAAATATTTTGTTTGCTCACCTTCAGGCGCAGTGTAAACAATCATTGTTGCGTTGTACCTTGCGAGGATTGTTTACGCTTTACCTGACAGACGTTGCCCTGTTTCATGTATATTTTTGTGATTTTTTAAATTATAAATGGGATTAGCATGAAACGAAAACATGAATACAAAGAAAGTGTTTTCAGCGACTGTCAATCTTCTTTACACATAATATGTATTATGTTTTCCTAGGAGAATAATGGCTGTTTTCGCTTGGATGTGAATCCTAGGTGAATGAACCTTTACATAACGTAAATTCGCTAGGCTCAGTTGTTTTTTACAGTATGTTTCTGTTAAAATAATAGTTTAGGAAAACAGCAGCCCAGCGATTTCAATCTTTCTCTCCAAAGCTAAGACTAAGGTCACTGGATCCTAGGAGGTATAGCACCCTTGCCTTCCTTGCCAGGTAGTCGAACACAATCGAATACTAATATACAGACAAACAAAACACGCAAAATGATTGGTTGATTGTTCTAGTTGCCTTGGCAATTGTCATCGGGGTCCGTTCAAACCTTCGAAGCTTGGAAAGGGTCGTTCTGAACGAGTTCAAGTTCGCTTTTGAACATAATCGTCCTGAAAGCGTTCATCGCGAAGATAAGCGTTGTTGGCACTATGTATGCAATCAACTTACGATTCATTCTAATCACAGATATCTTACAATGATATTGCTCGCTTTATGTATTTCAAGACAAAATATTTTTCAATGCCTCCAAGCACCGACGCCGCATGTGGGTGTGGGGGTACGAAGATGTGCGCTTGTTTTGTGCCGGTGTGTGAATTGCAAAATGTCGGTATACAAGAAACGTCTCTATAAAGCTACCCGTCACCAGCGAATTTAGGCCGGCTCACCAAGAATGTAGAGGTCAATAAGAAACTGCTCATTCCATAAACCGAAATGGGAACTATACGAGGAGCTTGGCCCATCTTTCTTAGAATCCAGTGGCTCTAGCTACGACAGCTGAATGCAACAGACGCAAACACTTACGCATGCGTGCACACACATGCATACTCACGCGCACACACACGCTCACAGACGAACGAATGTGCACGTACATAGATACGGGCGAACACGCAGACCCGCGTGAACGGTCACGCGCGATTACAAACGAACACATACACTAGTGATGCAAAACTGTCGGTAGTACTATCGATACTATTTATAGTGGAAAACACAATTAACTATCTATAGTGGACAATCTTAAAACTAGCAATGCTACTATCCATAGTACCCTATCAATGCTACTATCCATAGTACACTATCAATTCTACTATTGATACTCGAGTACCGTATAACCACCGATGGTCGACTCTCGCGAAACTCGATGGCATACTATCCCTAGTCGACCTTCTTGAAATTGGTTTATTGTCGAATATCGAGAGCCTATCGATATTCAACTATCGTATTGAAATATATGGGTTCTTATTACGTGATGGACAAAAACGTCAAGAATGTAGTGTATATATCTCGGAGAAAAACGCAACTGCCATAACGGACTTACGCTTAATTTCCGAGGAACAATCTAAAGCCTATTGAAAAACATGCACTAAACTGTAGACATCCTCCTTAGAAACTATTGACAATACCCTAATAAGATATATCTTGTATATTATCGAGAAACGATGAATAAAATATATCAACTTGTATACGCTCTCAAAGATTTTTTGCTGTTTTATATTGATTTCCGATGTGTGCCCTTTGCTTTTTATGAGCTCAATCAGAAAAATGGATATCCCTGTCGCCCCTGATAATTAAACTATAAATGTGTTGCATAAATCCGGAACACTTCGTAAATATAATGCTAGCGATGGTGATGGAATTCGCAAGTATGAGGACATGACTTTACACGGATGAAAACATAAGTGTGTGCGTTTTTTTCGAAACAAACAGTTTGCGAGAAAGAGAGGAAAACAATATTGCCTTTCGGATTCACAAGCCTTTTTCACTGAAATAATGTGTCATTGCCAACAATGTCGTTAGTTGGACCACAATAAATTTTCGCTTTTATCATTTATATTTTATCCAGTTAACGTTATGTTCCCAAACTTATTGCATTTGTAGATCGGAAAAACTAAAAGCATCATTAACTATGTTTTCTTGGTATAAGCTTTTATCTGGTAATGTTCAATTACCAGATTTCTTTGTTTGATCGATTGATTGATTAGGGGCTTTATGGCGCAACAGCGACCAGGTGTGTTGTCCGCACAACAAAATCTTCTTTACATTTATTGATTCAAACATATTTATTTATAGATTAATTCATTTCATTTCATTTCAAATGAAATGTGACGGCTTCTGCATTTTGAAGTTGCATTTTATACCACGAGTTAAATATTTTCACAGCCACCGTTATCAAACTTTGCCAAAATAGGACCGAACAAAGGCAATATATGATGGCATATAAGCCTAAGTGCTTTCGTGAAGAGCTAATTCTCGACTTTCGAGAATTCACTATGAATGTTCAATGCAATGAAAAAGAATATGTGTCGACTGAATAGTAAAGGAAACACAAGCTTGAAACAAACTTGTGAAACCCTCATGCTGAATGTCTCCAGCGAGTGTTTTCCCTAGCTTCACGGACAAACGAAAAATGCCGAATATACAGAATAGTCCTACAAATGCGGGCATAGTAAAGTATAATGCCGATATTTGATCCCCAAGAATATACAAAATATGTGCGCAGAAAAACTAGCCAACCGCCATTTCTGTTTTGACCTCTGAAATCGATAGTCCGAGAAAGCAACTATGTTTAGTTTGCTTTCAATTTCATTATCGGCACAAAACCACGCGTTATCTGCCTGTACATATGTGATGGTAAAAGTATGGACTCGAGATTCCGACACGGTGGATGTGAGGAAGAATATATTATTGGAAAATAATCGGTATAATGACGTTACTGTGACCACGAAAAATCTATACACAAAGTCAAGTCTGCAGTGTTTTGCTCACTCGCCACCGCACTTCTGGTGTTGTCGGAATCTCGGATGTTTTAGGCGTTTTCCGGATGGTGAGGGCTTGATCTTCGGTGCCGGCGGTGGTTCCCCGGCAAGCCTGGTTGGTGCCCCCACGGGCCTGTGACGTCCGTCCGGGACATTACTTGGCTGCTGGGGCCCACGGCGTTGAGCTGTGTTCGTTCCTTCTGTGTCAAACCCCAAGACCGCACTGCACGAGCTTGCTTGTCCAGTCACATCTCCGATGTTGTCTTCCTTTTCTTCTATGTCCCGTTCACATCATCACAATTACCCACCTTTCAAGACAATTGTTCACCAGTACTAGAGGAAAATTATCCACGAAAACAACCAGGCACGTTATCATGGATCTTACAACAAAAACAATTGTTAAAACTAAAGACGACAAAAACAGAGTTCCGTTGATGTCTATCCTTTAAGTGTTGTGGGCAGTTTACAGGCGGCTTAAATAGTCAGCCCCGACGTTCTGGCTGCCCCTAATGTGGGTCACATGAAAATTGTACTCGGCGAGTAACAAGCTTCCTCTCAGCACAGGGCTGTTCAGCTGCTTTGCTGAGTGAATAAACTTTATAAAGACTAACTCGCTCTACAGCTATCTCAAAACACAATGATTCTACACGAAACAGAATACACTTCACATAGGTACACACAGAGTCGAATTTATCGAAAATCACTTCGTGACCAAGCTACTGAGAATGTTCGCCTCGCTTTTCAAATGTCTTTGCTTAACACATTGGCAATCCGAAGGTTTGACAAGCAAGGATAACACTGTTTTACAATGCCATAACGAAAAGTCACGAACGATACAAAAATGAAAACGAAAATATGTTCCAAGTAATTGGCACTACCAGTTACGAGAGAATCCAGTCTTAATCTTTCGATCAGATATGCAACTCCATGATTACTCATCTAACCTCCAAGCCTTGGCCTTTTGGCTTCCCAGCTTACTGCAGCTCTCAACCAGACCTCAAGATTAAAGTTAAACTTCGCATGATCTCTCTCACCCCATACGATCTAGATTTTAACGTTGGCATAGCACGTGCTCTGTCTTCTAAATGAACTTTCCACAGCATGGCGGTCTCTGACCTGCGAGCGGTCTCGTCGCCTGCTGGCCTTTCCTTTACGCTGCGTGAGCATCTTCGCGCATTTGGCTTGCATTTCAAGTAAAGCTGGCGCTTCATTTTTTTCCCCCGTAGATTCATGCTCGCCCTTTTTTAGCACTCGTTGTGCTTTTCTTAGCACCCTCTACCTAGAACTACGGAATGCACCTCAGTGTCCACTGGGTTCGTCAGGCCTGAAGCTTCAGCTTCCGTACTCGCTCATGGGAGCGAGTTCCGAATCTCCTAAGGACGCGTCCGCGCCTCTCATCTGGCCGCCAATCTTTACAAGAGGATGGAAACCGTTGACACTTGTCGGCTCCAAATCTTCCCTCCTTTGGGAGCTTTCACTCTCTGCTGAGAAATCCTCATATGCCCTATCAGCACTTTTTTGTGCCTCCTCCTGTATCTTCCAGAAGTGCTATCATCTCTTCCGAGGCGATTGCACTCCGCCTGAAGGCGAGCCGATTCCACCGCACTCTCCTCCTTCCACTGATGTGCCGATGCAGATGCAAAAAATAACTGCTCGTTCTCTTTGCACTCCCACTGTTGGGTTACCTGCTCCCACTTTCGCTCCTCATTCAAGTCGGCAGCTGCTTGACTCAAGTAGCGTCCTCAACCATTCCTTCTGAGCCATGTCTTCGAGGCCAACCGCATCTCCGATTTCTAACACTCGACGAAGCGTCATTTTGCCACACTAAGATAGTAGTGTAGTTAAAATGCCCGTGAAGAATGAGACTGGGTGCTTACGTCAAACTTGCCGCCATCCTGAGACCAAATACTTTTCATAATGTTTGTCTGTACAGCATTATCTTCATAGACACTAGCGCGTTTCAGACTTTATAACATCAGGATGTCAGAAGCATCCTGGGCAAGTACGCCATCGATACTATCTTTCCTACCGCGCCGTCCCGGAATCCTTCTCTTTATGTGTTGTTTGCAAAAAGAGTCCGGTCACAGACGCCAGATTTGTGATGGCAAAAAGTATGGACTTGAGATTCCGACACGTGTGGATGTGAGGAGAAATATATTGTTGGAAAAGAATCGTTACAATGAAGTTACTGTGGCCACGAAAAATATATACACAAAGTCAAGTCTGGAGTGGTTTGGTCACTCGCCGCCGCACTTCTGGTGTTGTCGGAATCCCGGATGTCCTAGGCGTTTTTCGGATGGCGACGGCTTGATGTTCCGGGCCGGCCGTTGGTTCCCTGCCAAGCCTGGTCGGTACCCCTACGGGCCTCAGACGTCCGGTCCGGGACATATATTACTTGACTGCTGGAGCCCACGGCGTTGAGCTGGCCTTCTGTTCCTTCTGTGTCGAGAACCTGAAAACCGCACTGCACGAGCTTGCTTGTGCCATCACATCTGCAATGTTGTCTTCCTTTTCTTCCCTATGTCCCTTTCACATCATCACAACCTATCCGTCGTCATTCCCTTTTGGGTAGTGCTTCAATTTTCCTAACACGTTTTCTGAAAGCTGATTTCGATAGTATCGGTAGTCGACTAAAAATCAACTATCGATAGTACTATCGATTGCACTATTGCTAGTACTATCAATAGTAATATCGATGTCTCGACTATCGATAGTTAACTATTGATTAGTACTTATCGATATAAGACTTTCGATATTCGAACTTTCAATAGTTTTGGAAAAACTATGAATAGTATCGAACAGTCAATTTTCCGAATAGTTTTGATATCACTAATAGCACACACGCCCAAAACCCACCCACGCATACACGTGCACACGACGTTCACACACTCAAGCTCAGAGACGTGGGCTGCAGACAATTACTGCTGCATTACACCTTGCAGGGATTGTATAGAATATAACTGGGAGATGGTATACGTCTTCACAGTGTGGCTTCACTGGTGTATACCAAAACACGTGGTTGTTAGACCCTTATAGTCGTCATGAAATGAAACCTGCCTTTAAAAAGGTGTTCGCTACTGCATTTTGCGCAAATCTCTCTTTCAGCTTGAACGTCGACGCCAGCCGCAGGGACATTTCCATGACGTAGAGTAGCGAGGCTTATTTTACTTCAAAGTACATGGTGCCCTGCCTCCCCCCCCAGAGAAAAGCAAACACAGACTAGAGGTATTTTTTCACCGCCAAATTAAACTACGCGTCGGCGAACGTTCCTTCTCCGGCTCAAGGCGTAGCGCTTGAGGTCCGAACCAGTTGTCAAATGTTTCAGCCCGTAACGGATATCCTATTCGAAAGTTACAAGTGATTTTCCGAAAATTTCAATAGTGAAAATGAAGCCCATTTTTGCCGGTAATCGGTGTCTGGAGCTATAGAGCGCCGTGTATTCGAGCTGTCGGCCACCATTCTCCGTTGACATTTTTGAAAAAATCGACTTATAACTTTTGAATAAGGTATCATGATTCAGGCTGAAACTTCGGCATCTGGTTCGGACCTCTAGCGCAACCTTTGGGTGAAGAATGTAGCTGTTCGGAGATGCCTAGTTTATTTTGCGGGTGGAAAAATGACACGTAATTTGCTTTTGCCGGTGGCGACACCCTATATATGTGTTTTCCCTGCAGTATCGTTTGTAAAACAATTCCAGCACAGCAATGTCAAGCTTTGTTTCTTCACTCATTACAACTGGACGCAATTATGTGCTAATAATATTCACCAGTGTTACGTTTTGTTAGAGCTTTATGTTTCATCAAAACTTACGTTTCAAATACAGCTGACACAACAATTGTGATACTAACTCTGTGTGAACAGTCAGTATTAACAGCGGGGCATATTTTAACTTGTGTCTAATGTGTGGCCCTGCGACGGCCCTCAGTAGGTGACGTGTATAAATCAGCACTAAAATGTCTGTGTTACTGTGGCTTTATGTATGTTACTACGGCTTTATGTGTATTTCCCGCAAGGTTCTTCAGAAATGTAAGCAGTGCTACGTGTAATTTTTTTTTTAAAAGGAGGTTCGGGTATTTAGTTAGTATTTCAGTGGCGATACTTGATTCAGCTCGTAGCGTCGGCTGCGCCTTGGACTTAAAGGGGCCCTCTAATGACATTTGAGCTTCTGACCTGTTTATGTTACTTGCTCATTGGTGGTTTGGGCTACTCGAGGAACAGGTAGTAGCCACGAAATATTAGGCGAATCATATTTTGATTCTATCAGGCAAAACCAGCTCAGCGTCCGGTGGAGATCTGTGATGAAAACGCACGACCAGTGACATCACCCGAAACCATTTTGTAATTGGCAGTCGGAAACAACCGTCAGAGTTGTTTTTATGCAGGTTAAATAATGTGTATCGCTGGGTAAACTATCGGTATTATTTCACAAAATGTCTTATTTTTTATTTTTTAGTGAAAATGACGGATATGTTTTAAATGTACACAAGATAAAAAAAGACACGCTTACTTTTTTGGGGGCGGAACCAGCCGGTGCGAATGTGCACTATCGCTGCTAGCACATTGAGCTTATTGAGCGCTGCTCAGCAATCCCTCGCATGGGGGCGCGGGCGCTCCATCGCCCCATCGGGAATCGGCGTGTTAAAACATGTGCGCGACCATAGGCGTAGACTATGGGGGGCAGCGGGCTCGTGCCCCCCTGGTGAGATCCAGGGGGGCAGAGCCTCCGGGCGGGCCTTGATCTTTTTTTTTTTTTTGCTTGTGGTTGTTGTTAGTTTGTCTTTGATAATTTGTATTTTGTCTTAAATGTATAATACTTCACCCATGTTTGTGCACCACACAATAGAACGCTAGGTTGTTTGTGGGCACTGGAAAATAAACCATTATTATTATTATTATTATTATTTCCGAGACGCTGTTTACGTGCCATGTAACGAGCTTCTATTAGTAGGATGTAAACAAAATAACGCCCACGTTGCCTTTATTGACAAAATACGTGGGAAATGGAATCCCAGCGTGCTTACGTTAGCTTCAATCTCCAGTTCTGGCAAAAACATAACGCGCAGCACTCCCCGCCCCCCCCCCCGGGAACTTCTCCAGCCTGCCCCCCCCCCCCCCGGGAAAATGGAAAGTCTACGCGCTGTGCGCGACGCTTATTTCTGTGTTTTAATGGACCGTGTGTCGTGTGCTGTTCTCGCCGTTCCATATGATGCCTCCATGTTTGTGTGTTTGTGTGCACAGCGACCATGCGCTCGATGTTGCGAGTCTAAACGTGGACGGCTGTACGCGATATTCCCAGAAGCTTCGTAAGCCTAACGGGACGGACGCGTTTAAACGGGGTGTCAGCCAAAGCTTGAAGCTCAATGACTAACCAATGGTAAAGTTAATTAGAATTCAGGACGACCTTGTCTATGAGATGTGTATGATCATGTGCCAGTCGTATCTCGCCGGTAGCCGTTTTCGCTCGAAACAAAACAAGCCAAATGTGGAAGCGATATGCTGTGAAAACAAAGTTGCAGCCCACAATGTTTATTCAGAGGGCGCTACAATTTCGAACGTGTAAACGGTGTAATTTAAGGTTCATCCGCTTCCTTCGATGTTATACGTATATCAGCGTGAAGGCTACTGCGAAATGAGAGTGCGTCGAATCCGTCGAAGCCGGCCGGCGGATGCCGTGACGGGACGCGACATTGTGATAATTTCTTTCATCGATTTTTTGTGTGCTCCTTTGGAAGAAAACTAAATGCATATTTACTCTTGTTAGCCCCAGAATTTACTTATTTTTTGTTTGTTTAACCTATCGCTGTGCAACTCCTTGCCACCAATCGCTGCTTTATTTCACCGCGCTCGATTCTATGACGGGCGCGGTGAAGTGAGACGACGAACATCGTTTCATGAC
Source organism: Ixodes ricinus (assembly GCA_037355805.1). Taxonomy (NCBI): domain Eukaryota; kingdom Metazoa; phylum Arthropoda; class Arachnida; order Ixodida; family Ixodidae; genus Ixodes; species Ixodes ricinus. The sequence continues at coordinate 15,966 of JAZHYW010006420.1, forward strand.
GGCGTGCGCTGGGTTCGCCGACGGCGATGAATAAACATCCCAGGCCATTTTGTAACGCCTGATCGCGTTCTGAAACCTAAACTGGCGACGACGCAAGGAGTTTTAGCGACAAGGCCGAGGATGCAACGATGCGTGCACGTCATCGGCGCAGTGGCCATGAGCCCAACTCGCAGCCAATTCGCCAGCCGCTTCGCCCCCAACCGTCCAATCATTGAATTTTTCTGACTGTGCCACGAAGCAAAACAGTTTTGCTTCTTTTATTTTAATTTTAATATAATTTCAATATAATCGAATTTCTCGAAACAACACAAACGTTTTTCTCCGCGTTCTTACGTTCGATGAGCCCCGTTTTAGCGCAAATTTTAAACCAGTTAATATGTTTGTTTTTTAACTTTCGAAACGCTAGCGAATACGTGTGACTTCACTACGTACTTCCGTTTGGTGGTTGCTGCAGAAAGACCTGAACGCCACTTTCTTTTTTAGGGATACGTCAAGCGCGTTGCAATCACATTGACCAGGAATTTTGCGTCTTGAGGTAAGCGATTAAAAACGCGCATAAGCAAATGTTTTTTTTTAGCTGTTATCTTCGTCTTTTTATGTGGTGTGCCGCGTTATGAGTATGCGAGATAGCATTTGTCTGTAAGATATATCGCACGCCGTGCAAGTGTTGACAGTCCTGTGACTCGGCATTTTAGTTTTTGTGATGAGCAATAAAAATTACGTAAACAAACAACTACATAAAACAAACGAGACATACAACAGGCTATATCAAACCGCAATATCATTTAGACTTTTTTATATTGCGCTATATTTCCACTGATACAAACCTCGTCCCATTCCATAGACCTCAATAGACTTTACCGGGAAATCCCAGGAGACCTTGCAACGAGGGGAGTTAGCTG